>JABUQX010000763.1:75000-87500 GCA_015478945.1 Trachelipus rathkii
GTGAATATGACGGAACATTATGCACGAAATTAAGTCTGGGCCAAGGGCACCATCTCTGCTGTTCGCCAATGCAGTTTGATACTCTGCAAGTTTAAAAAAAACGGTTATAAGTATGATCTTCTCCTTTCGCTGTTGAAAAGTCTGTCGGTGCAGTGTTAATTCTCAATTTTTGAAAGCCTTCAGGATAGCGAAAAGAACTCAAGTGGCTAGCAAAACTATAACCTAATTCATCTGCAACAGCTGCAGGAGCAGATATCAGGCGCATAACGGAGGACTGGGTGAAGGGTCGTTGGACCGGCGAGATATTTTCTGTGCAACTTTCCACGCTGAAGAAAGGGTAGTTCTGTAGTTGACGGTAGAGGTTCGTAAATATTCCTTACGTGTTTGGCGATTAATTCGACGAGATCTTGCCTCAGCTGCTTTAAAAATAATCATGTTTGGGGTGGTGCGAGTCCTTTTGTATTGCTTGTTAGAGTTTTTTCTTCTCCCGATTAGCTTCGGTGCAAGTTCATTTAAGGCTATTGGGTAATGGTTACTGCCTTATAGGCTAAATAACCAAAACTGGACCAGGTAAAGCGATCAGTAAGAGAATGGGAGCAAAAGGAAATATCGATACAGGAAGAAGTGTGCGTATCTAAACGTTCGTGTTAAGGCATCCCAAGGAAAAGGTTGTTAGAAGCTTCTACAAGGATCTTAGACGAGGTGACAAGAGTCGCCCCATAAGAGGTGGCGATGGTTGAAGTCTCCTAGTATAACGTGTGTAACACCAGAGTATGGTGAGCTGCTTCATAAAGAATAAGCTAGTCGCCTTAGTAATACTTCTCTAATAGTCGTAGCCAGTAAGATTGGGAGAGTGTGGTCGGTGATCAGATGAATTCGTGCTGCCCTGCATGAAGTAGTTTGAAGAGGGACTGGAGAATAGGGGACCGATTTATAATCCGTATTCCTGGCACCTCCCTTATCATTGTTCAACCTCTTCTATTAAAAGGTTCGCGTGGACGCATTTATATGTCCCTGACGGTTGAAGCAAGATCGCGCGATGACATAATGATACAGATTTCTGTGCAAACATATGCACTTTGGTGTACATATATGTTATTAGTTGACACAAGTCTTCAAAGAGAAGACACAATTCCATTGAGGAAGGTGGCCTTGCTATATTGTTATAACGGCATTAAAATATCTATGGAGGATGGTCATTTTGAGAAAACAATTTCTTTTATGTGGCTAGGGGTGATGCTAGATATGGATTCCAGGATGGGGAAGAAAGGCCGAGACTGGGTCTCTACAGAAGGAGCACAACAAAAATGTTTATTCCGTGCGTAAGGAATAAGTCGTACAACAGTGATTTTGGGTTGCTACAACCGGTTTTTGGGAGAAGAGTTTTGGAAGTGGATAGTTTTTGTGAGGGGCATCGAGACCAGAATGCGATAAAGTTGATTTAAACCAAGTTCATCTTATTGTGTAATTGGTTGTCGTTGAAGAGTAACCAAAATGCTTCATACGTTAGGAATGGAAGCGGATATCGAGCATCTGCCAAGCAAGCAGAATCAGAAATGGGTGGAGAATATGGGAATGTTTCCATGGAGGCAGTGTAAGTATGTGTGTATCACGTTTTTGTAAAAAAGTTGGGAGTTGCAATATTGGGATCCAATATGGGATCCGTTGTATTACGGAGTTCTGACGCTACGAGATTTGTCAGTGAGCCATGCAAGCGGTGGGTGATTTTGGAAGACTGGGCAATTTGGATTAAGATGAGGAACCTCTGGATCCCCTTTCGTTCCACCAGCAGATTTAGAAAGCTTGGAGCGTTTGCGGTGTTTGCGTTGAACGGTTTCCATTCATCTCTCTCGGAAGCGCAAGAAGCATTAGAGAGAGAGAGAGAGAGTGGGTCGTCACATCAGTCTCCATTTGGGAACTATTATCCACTTCATCCGCTAAGGCATATAATCCTTTAGGGAGTGCTGAGGTAAGAAATTCTGAAGAAGAGTTATAGGAGGATTCGGAAGAGCTGGAATAATCCTGCAAGCTATCAGAGAGTTGGTTGGTGGGTTGTTAAATAGCTGTGATTGTTTGGGTACAATCTATTGAAGTCTGCTTTTGTCTTAGAAATAGACTTTTGACGAGGTCTTTTCTGAGTTGTTTTTTAACATCTGGGGTCTGTGTTTTGATTTAGAAATTCGGATGTTTTGTATTTTAGAGAATAATCTTTAGCTTGGTGATTAATCTTCTCTTTGTGTTTAGGGACATCTTTTTCAAGAAATTGAGTAACGGTGGGAGACAGATTAGGTGATATAGATGCAGCCCTCTTACGTGATTTTGGCGAACTCATTGCGAGGGTACAGAACAATGCTCTCCAAGCTTTGTATTGGAAAACCCAACTTGTTTCATTGTTAGTTGGTTGAAAACTAGTCTCGGAGTAGGGTTGTTAATAGCATTTTGAACTGGAGATTGGATCAAGGGCTGCTTTTGGATTATTTGAGAAGTCGGTAGTATAGGTAATGCAGGCTGACAGGTTGCAGTATCCGCTTGAGTTTTGTTAGAATTTAGGGAAGAGTTCTACTGGAATGGAGTTGTGTCGGTGGATTAACAAGCGGAGGCTGCTGCAACTGTAGCATAAGATTGCCTTTATCTTGTGGGATATTTGTCTTTGAGCTGGTGAATGGCATCTCCTGCTTAAGTTTTGTATAGTACATAACTCCATAACCTCTTGTTCAAACAGTTAAGACGGGCACATTTAAAGGAATAGGCACTGGGGGGTCCTCCACAGTTTTTGTAGTGTAGTGTGTTTTCATAGGGAATAGGGAATGTGAAATTCTTCTCCGCAGACTGGGCATATGTAATATGGTTCCCTACAATATTTTCGGGGATGACCAAACCGTTGGCATTTAAAGCAACGTTTGGGTCGTGTGTAGTAGGAAAGTTGTAAATGGTGGGAAGGTGTCTGATGTAATTAAATCCTTGGTGGATACAAAGAGGATAAGTCTTTAGTGCGCTAGGGTTTTGCATGATGGGATGTTGTTACCTGTGTAAATGTATATTAGTGAAATTATGGTATGTAATAAAAGGTGTAGATCTAAGGTACCAATCTACCCTCACAACAAACCAGTCCACCCACATAAAATTGTTGTGGGTTGCAGACAGTTCAAGTCTGGTTCTTACGTAGATCAGGAGTATTGAGGATCTAAGGTACAATCTGTCCAGATGGACAATCTTAGGGATGTGTTAGGTGTGAGAAGAATTGAGAAAATGAGGAATAAACGCATTAGTTGTGTGAAAAAAGGCGTAAATGAGAGATCAGACAAGAGTGCATTAAAATTATTTTGTCAATATGGAAATGATGGATGATAGTAGGTTGGTTAAGCGGATGTATAGTGGTGAGTGTTCTGTGAATCTGTGGGAGACCGAAGAAAAAGTGAATCGAGTTCGTGTGGGAATGTCTGAAGGAAAGGAATGTGAGTTTGGCAGAGCCGTAAAGACAGGTACATAATAGGATTTACTAATTGAGTTACTAATATTTTCTTCCCATTTATTTGCTATCGAAAATATAAAGTTGGATTATGGCGCCACCATTGATATATTAATACACTATTATTGTCGCACGAGAGAGACAGAACCTGATACGGTACTATATTTTTATTTGGTTTAAAAAACCATGTCGGTTTAAACAACCCTGATAAATAAATAATAATAATAAAAATAAAATAAAAATAAATAAAAAAATAAATAAAAATAAGAAACAATTTACACTAAGAATAAACTAGAAAAATAAAGTAAAGAAAAGATAATATCAACAGACGGAAAAATAAAGATAATAAAGTTATAAAGTGAAAATAAATAAAAGTAAAAAAAAAAAATAAAAAAAAAAATAAAAAAAAAAAAAAAAAAATAAAAAAAAAAATAAAAAAAAAAAAAAAAAAAAAAAAAAAAAAAAAAAAATAAAAAAATAAATAAAAAAAAAAAAAAAAAAATAAATAAAAAAATAAATAAAAAAATAAATAAATAACAAAATAACAAAATAAAAAATAAAAAATAATAAAATAAAAAATAAAAAAATAAAAATAATAAAATAAAAATATAAAATATAATAATATAAAATAAAAAAAATAAAAAAAAAAAATAAAAAATAAAAAATAAAAATGAAAAAATGAAAAAATGAAAAAAATGAAAAATGAAAAATGAAAAAATGAAAAATGAAAAAATGAAAAAATGAAAAAAATAGAATATGAATGAAGATGAATGAATGAATGGAATTAAATGAATAATGAGTGAATCAATGAATGACCTGAAAGGAATGGATGCAATGATGAATGATGAATGAATGATGAATAAATATTAAATAAATAAATTATAAATAAATAAATAAATAAATATACTAATAAATAGATAAATAAATAATACATAAATAAATATAAATAAGATAAATAAATAAATACACTCAAAGCAAATAAATTCAATGAATTTAATAAATAATATAAAATAATAAATAAATAAAACGTCAATAGGTAAATAAATAAATAAATAAAATAAATAATAATAAATAAATAAATAAATAAATAAATAAATAAATAAATAAATAAATAAATAAATAAATAAATAAAATAAATAAGGAAGCTAAATAATAATTAAATAAATAAATAATAATATATAATAAAAAATAAAATAAATAGATAACTAAATAATAAAAAATGTAAATAAATAAAAAATAAATAATATATAGAATTAAATAAATAAATAAAATAAATAAATAATAAATAAATAAAAAATAAAATAAGAATAAATAAATAAAATAATAAATAAATAATAAATGATAAATTAAATAAATAATAATAAATAAATAAATAAATAAAATACAATAAATATAATAAAAAATAATGTAAAATAATAAATAAATAAATAAATAACAAATAATAAATAAATAAATATTTTAAATAAATGCCATTACTAAATTAAATAATAAATAAATAAATAAATAATAAATTAACAACAAATTAATAAATAAATAAATAAATAAATAAATAATAAATAATAAATAATAAATAATAAATAAATAAATAAATAAATAAATAAATAAATAAATAAATAAATAAATAAATAAATAAATAAATAAATAATAAATAAAGTAATAAATAAATAAATAAATAATAAATAACAATAAATAAATATAATAAATAATAAATAATAATTAAATTTATAATAAATATATAAATAAATATATTATATATATCATATATCTGATATGTATGATAGGTATTATAGTCGTGCATATATTCAACTTAAATGTGATATATATAGTTATATGACGATATATTATATATATTATATATAATAATTATTAATAATAATAGTATATATATATATATATTAATAGTATATATATAGTAGCATAGTAGCTACTTAATATATATATATATTAATATATATATATATATATTTATATATATATTCATTCCTCATTGTCAAAAACAGCAACAAACGGGAAGAAAATTTAAATCATCTGGTTTAAAGCAAACCTAAAAGAATATTCTTTTAGCCAACTTTTAAACGGACTTCTAAGACGAACCATCCTTTGGTGTGTCATTTTACCAACAAGCGATGGAAAATAATTCGGGTATTGCAAACCAAGCCAGAATAGTAAAACATTCGCCAAAGATGCATATTCCAGATAAGTGTTGTTTGACTATTCGTCCTTAAAAGTTCGGCGACTACTAAATGTGTGTAGCCGCCTTATGTGATGATAATTGCAAAAGAAATATTTAACTCTGAAGAGGGGAACATAGTATAAAAAAAAATACTTGCCTTGCTACACAGTGTCCAGCGGTTACAACGTGATACTTATTGATTAAAGATCCACCACAACGACTCGACCCTATTCGTATATACGCCTGAAATTGAAAGGAAGGGTTTTAGGTAAAATAATCTAAGAAATTTCTTAATAGCGCTCATCATCATCGCTTTACCTGCCAGGGAAACGATCCAAAGCCAGCTTCTGATCCTCCTACTATCCTTCTCTGAGCTCCAATACGATTGGCAGATGTAATGCCACAACCTTTGGAATAAAGGAGAGTTGGTAATAATATCAAAAATATTGTAATTTATTATTTTTATTCGTGAGCATAAGATCAAAGCTTTGAAAGGTCAATTTGTTATATTAAATTATGTATCTCTTAAGTAAGCTATTACATTACAAGTTAAATATTATTATATTTCTAACTTCAAGGTATTATAAATATCACAAAGCACACACACACACAATAAAAAACCTACTGGGATCATTTTTGACGGGTCCATAGTTTCTAGGAGCGACGTTTTGATGTGAGGCATCCCTGTAAGAACTTCCTCCCCGACCTCTTCCTCCCCTTGAACAGCAAGCAAAGAGGAACCCACCACATCCTCCTTCAATTAAACCGCCACCAACCCAACACATTAGGAAAAATTCGCAACTCCCGCTGTAGCACATCTCTTGATCTCCAAGAAAGAACCTGCGAGCAGCTTTTGACAGTCCTTCGAAAAAGATAGTGATTAAAAGTTTTGCTTATCAATTTCAGTAATGTTATCAACTACAAGAATAAAATATTTACATTTCACAGTGACTAAATTCTAACACTAACTCAAGTCCTCCTCTTTTTAAATTATTCTTCGTAGAATTTAAGCTATTATTATTATTATTGTTATCATTATCATCATCAATTATTATTATTATTATTATTATTATTATTATTATTATTATTATTATTATTATTATTATTATTATTATTATTATTATTATTATTTACTAAATTGGATAAATTGCAAAAACTTGAAAGTTAGCCTCTAAAAATTTAGAATTTTGATAAATATTTTAGAACTATACATCAAAACAGTTTAAAACATTTTAAAGAAATTTTAAAACTACATAAAAACGGTTAAAACTTTTTAAAGCAATCTCCTTTTTTGCTTCAAATTACTTTTTTGGCACCTCTACTGGGTTCGAATAATTATTTTTCTGAAGGTGGTCAATGTTGGGGTCTCCTGCGATATTAGATATCAATCATATCAAATCTGTTACTCTCGATATCCGATTACTGATCTGGGAACTGACAAACTGGTTCAAGGAAAGGCCAAAGAAATATGAATGTATAGACGATGACCATTTGAGATATCATTTAATTTGTCCGTGATTTCCGAATTCTCAAATAGCCAGTGTCTTTCTTTTCATATTTACCTGGCTATTTTTTATTAGTATTTGAGAACACATCGTTTTTCTCTATTCCCACCATTTTGAAATTAGGATTATTCTCGTTCTTCCATTGAACTTTTTTTGGGCTTAGGTTTGAAATCAAATTTTTGGTCTGAAGACAAGTTGCTTTCTGACCTGCCAAGTAAAAGCATGTTATACAGACGATCTCCCTGTTTATACTTTATAATCCTTTAACTCCTGAAGACCCGACTGTGAAATTACTATTTCTGTACACTATTAGTTAGTTATATAATTTAGAAGTCCTTCAATTCAAATAAATTAACCTGTAAAAAAATACTTATTACACGAACAAAAACAATAATTATTAAGGAAAAACTCTGTTTAAAAAGATTTTTGGTAAAGGGTATTTTTATAAGTAACTAAACTTAATCTTCAGGACTAAGAGTTTTCATCCAAAGCATGGTGTCAAATAATGTTATACAGCAATAAGGGAAAAAAGGTAAATCCAATAATTACGGACCTGGTGTTAATAGTAGTAAATTAGTAACTAAGGTAATGCTAAAAGATAGTCAAAAACGCCACATCTTAGGATGCGATATATATCTTAAAAGCGAGTGCTAATATAAGTTATTATAAGTAATTACACATGTTATTATAAGTTGTCATTACTAATAACGAAAATTTCTAAATTTTTAAAAATATTTTTTTGAGGGGTCAAGAGATAATATAAAATACAAAATTTTATTAGTTTAATTTTAAAATGTGCATAACTGATAGATAACTGTCAGTAGGCTACTAATAGGAAATTTGTAAAAAGAAAACTAGATTTTATTGTTGAAAATAATATCTTAAATTGGCTCTTTATCAAAGTAATCAATCAATTTGTGCTGCAAATTTGAATTTGAACAATAGTAATACAAAATTCTTGAGAAAGTTGCACATTGCAAAAGCAAATGAAAAAAATTAGTATTATTACATTTTCTGTATATATATATATATACATAAATTACCTCTTGCCTTGCAGTCGTTGTAATTTATGACCGGGACCATCTACAGAATGGTTGAGCAACAGAACTTTCATTTTCATAAATTCTTCAGAAGTTTCGCCAAAGTATTTGTCGACGAGTATTTCGGGACTTTTCCAATTCCTTTACAACCAAGGATGCTATTTAGTCTTCAACTGTTTTTGGACTAAAATCAATATACATGTTATATATAACATATATATATTAACAATAATATAATATATATATATGTATATATAATATATATGTATATATAATATAATATATATATATATATATATATATATCTTCATAACAATAATAATATGTATGCTCTTTCTATAACTATAACTATATATAACTATATATGTAAAAAATCCCCAACCTTGTATATATATATATATGTATATGTATAACACTCTATATATATATATATAATAATATATATATATATGTAATATAATATATATATAACCTTAATATATATATATGTGTATATATATGTAACATATATATATATATATATCTTTGCTGCTCAACCAATAACAGCAACCAATAATATATATACCTGCATATATATATATATCGTTAAAATAATATGTATATAAATAATATATATACTCTGTATATATATACATATATATAATAATAATATATCATATATATATACATATATATCTTATATATACTTTATAATAATAATATAATATATATATATGTAATAATAACTTAATATATATATAATAATATATATGGAGCAAAGAGTATGGTGAAATACAGTGTATATAACAATAATAATATGTATATGTAATAATAATAACTACTGTATATATATATATATATATAATATATATATACATGTATATAATAACTTATATATATAATAATATGTATGTATATATATATATATGTAATATATATATATATAGTATAACAACAATAACAACAACAACATGTATACATATATATATATCTTATACCGTATATATAATATATATCTTTAATATATATATATAATAGCAACATAATATATATAATAATATGTATATATATATATATATATATATATAACTATATATATATATACTATATATATATATATATATATATATATATATATATATATATATCTTTATATCTTCTTTCCCAATTTTTACACAAAAGTAGTAGAAGAACATAACACAAGTCGAAAAGAAAAGCCCAGCCACGCCCCCTTTACATACCTACTAGTGAGAATTTCGTCGCAGTCAAATCCACCCTAGAGCTTCACGGGACCGGGACGAACTCTCACTATGGCATCTCGTCAGTGTGGGGTTCATACCTTGGCCCAGGTGGGCCACAACCATACCCCTCTCACAAAACCTCGCCATTCATTCCCATTATGCATCTTTCTTCTTAAATCTCTTAAATGCTCATCTGGCGAGGAGACAAAGTGATCCAACCGAGAAAGATTATAAGAAAAGGAAATACGAGGAATATTAATTACATTCTTAGTTCGAATAGTAAGTTTTATAAGATATAGTTCTGGGAAAGGCTATGACAAGTAGTTAGAATTGCTGAAAGAACCTACTAGTGTTCGATACAATGACACAACCACACTTTTTCTGCACTAATTATAAGATATACGAGAAAGATCAAAAGTCAGTTGCTCCAAGGATATTCTCCTAACATCAGCCGTTTGGTGTTGGGAGGAATGACCTTCAAAATAAATATTAATAGGGATGCTCGGATGTGTGAAATAATCAGCATAATAGTGAATAAGTAATAAAGTGATAGATATGAAGGACAAAGTGACAGAAATGAAGGACATAAATGAAAGTTGAAAATGAGCAAGGGATGCAACTAAACCTAGAATAACACCACTATAGATAGATTTAAAGGATAAAATGTAATTATTTACAACGAAAGAGAACATGAAAGAAAATAAAAGGTACCGAAAGAAAGAAGTTTAGAAATTAAATCTTTTTGCCATTATACCTATCGAAAGGTTTCAATATGTTGCCGCTATCGTGGCTCGATCGGTAAAGCGACAGAGTCGCATGGTAAGGGCGCGGGTTCGATCGCTAGTCCGGATCCTAGGTAGTAATTACCTAGTGAAGTTCACCACCTAGAATAGGGCTATACCCGTGAGGTATGAACTTTTTGTAAATAAAAAAAAAAAGGTATAGAGCTCTCCAGAGCAAATGATTCATCAAAATACCGAAGAGCAGAGGGACCAAGAGTCGGAGAGAAGAGGAAGAAAACCACAAGTTGACCGCTTCTTGTGGAAGTCATGCTGAGAACATGAGATCAGAAACTTTAAGAGGCTTCATGTTTTTTTTATGGATAAAATAAAGTTTAAAGTAATAGGGATATAGTTTGAGGGTTCCTTTTCTTCGACCGAGACAGAAAGGAAAGAAAGTTGATGGGCAGAGAAAAAAGTTTTTCAGAGCAAAATGCAAGCTCGTAAACACACATTTTGAGAATATGGAAGAGAAACCGTCAGCTAAATAGAATCGTCTTGGTTATGCATTATGTGCACTCTGAAGGACTATTCCAGCTGAAACAGTTATTCATTCCGTTCAGTCAAAAAGTACGACCGTAATTTAGGTTAAGTTTGGTTAGGTTAGGTTAGGTTACCCAAAAATTTAATGTATTTATCCCTATAAAAATTTATTAAAATTAACGATACAATTAATTTTGGATTTTCGCTTCCTGTGGAGATCAACCACACCATAAAAATAGCCTTTTATAATAATATTATATTATATACTATATATACCTATATATATATAATATATAATATACTATATAATATATTATATATATATATATATACTATATAAAAAAAATCGTTATAGTTAGCCACCTATAAACTAAAAACCATATACCTTATATACATATACGTAATTATATTATATATATATTACAAATAGAATATATATTTCTTTCCCGCGCGAATGAATAATATATATACTATATATAAATACATACTATATATATATATAATATATTATATATATATATATATATATATATATATATATAATATATATAATATATAATATATATAATATATATATATATATAGAATATAATTATATATTTTATATATTATAGGGAATAAATAATATATAGAAAATATATATAATATATATATATATATATATATATATATAATAATATATATATATATATATATATATATATATATATATATATATATTATATATATATATATACGTATATATATAATAATATTAGTATATATATAATATATATAATATATATATATTATAGTATTAGTGGAGATGCAACCCGACGATCGTCCCGACTTCCGACTAGGCCGGAATTCCTTTTCAAAACTTATAAACCACACAAAAGATATTAAACACTCATTTGACGATATATATATAATATATAGTATATGTATATATATAATACTATATATATATATTAGGATATTGTATATATATTAGAATTAATCAAATATATCTTATAAAATAGATAATAGTATATTAACATACATTTACATTGATAATTTTCCGCCTTTCCTCTATTCTCAAGATATTGCTGGTAAACTTACCTACCCCTTTCTATCCAGAATGACTTCGAGCAGTTGGTGCAGCTCTATACTCGTAACCCTGATCTTTTTGGGAATGAACCCAACATTCTAGACCTTTTCTAACCTCTAATGTCTTCTCACTTTTATTCAGTTATGAGACTCTTTTCTCCTCTGGGTTCCTTCGATCACCTTATTTCTGTTTCCTGTTCAATCTCTTCAAGTTTTCTGCAGTAAAAACCCCCCTTCGGCGAGGAAACTTTATGGCACTTCTGTGTTGTTAACCGGTCGAACTTTCGGGAGTGCTTCTTTGATTTCCCATGGAATTACTACTGCTCCCTTGGGATGGGTAACTCGGAGTATACTTTGCGTATTACCGAGGTGATTTTCTATGGCATGGATGCGTACATTATATATTCCTTCCCTTCAACTAAATCTAACAAACCCTAGTTTAACTCTGCTTGTTCTCATGCAAGTCGCCACAGGATCGCTGCCTTTAGGAATTACCGTAGTTTTCAAATTCTAGAAACCCATACAACCATGGGCGTAAGCAGGATTTCATTTGGGGGGGGGGCAAGTGACCCCCCCCTGCACCCCCCTGCCTACATCCATGCATACAACTTATATTTTGTCCCAGAATCGTGCAAAATCTATTCTTCGTGACACTAAAAACTCTTTTTCTCCGTAGAAAACGCAATAACCTTACCGGTTCCTCTGCCTCACGTCTTTTCTGGTATTTTGCAAAAAATGTTAACTAATTTTGCTTCATCCTCTT
>JABUQX010000763.1:92500-110000 GCA_015478945.1 Trachelipus rathkii
ATAAAAGTGTATAAAGTTTCTTCAAGAGATTTACTGATAATATCTGTCGCCCACGTATAAATTTATTAGTTCCTAAGGTTAACCTTTTTGATCCAAATTTCTTAAAAGTTTGTTGGGCAAAATTATGAAAGAGAAAGTATGTTATTTATTTTTATTTTTAAATTTATTTAGTTTTACCTTCACTTTGTTTAGTTTTTTTTATTTATTTTCGTAAAATGTATCATATATAGATTTAGATGTAATATTTTATGTATTTTTCAGAAAATAACTTATGGCAAATTTGTAATTTATATATAGTATGCAACTAGTAGTCGAAGATAAAGATGACTATTTTTGATTTTCCTATAATCTCCATTGTGTGAATCTATAAAATATATTAGTGGTAGTTGTGTATTGCTTATCTTATATTCATTCTATGAGTTTCATGTCACAAGGGAACTAAACATGATCATATTTTCAAGTCAGGAGTTCAGCCCTCGGAGTAGGTATATAAATTTGTGTGGAAAGCTCTCAATCAGTTACTTGAACAGTAAACCCTGTAGATTACTTTCTGTAGTACATCAACGTTTACTCACTGTGCCCAATCTCTCATCCATATATAGCGCAATCGTCGCCTGCACCTCTTCCCCTATCCCCAGTTCTCGATTAAACTCAAAGCCCACCGAATCGACACGAGCTTATCTATGAAATCTACATGTTTGGCTATACCCTGCCATTAGCAATAACGCTCCCTGAATAAAAGGTCTTGTTGGTCTTCTTCGCATAAATTCCACCGAAAGTGCTCCTTGCCTAATAGGCGGCGAAACCATACAACGCATTGTCAACACATTGGCGAGAGACCCTTGTAGTGATGATGATTATTACGCTAGCGGCTGATTTGTAGTATTAATCTTGAATGCCACAAGCGATCCTTTCATCTTTTAGATAACTGCCATGCTAACCGACATTATATAATCCATTAAGCTTCACTCACACACGCTCCTGTCTATAAAGAGAACATCAGCTCCCTGAATAAAAGGTCTTGTCAAATATAGTAGGATAAGGAAGATGATAAATGTCCACCTCCTTGAATATAACCGATCAGTATCCCTGGTCCTACTCTCTGGTATGGGAACGCCGGTTGCCCAAGGACAGTCGTGTTAAATCACCAACCTTGCAGCTTCTTAAGTTTAATAGTAGGATAAGGAAGATGAGAGATGTCCACCTCCTGGAATATATGTTTTTAATGTTTTAGAAAAACCAATCCCTGTCAGTTTCCCTCACCCGAATAGTTGCTCCCCCATCCAGAATTAGGTTCAAATCGGTAATGCTATACTCGTACACGTAATTAGAGGACCATTGAGCTTCCTGAATGATTTTTTCTGGAGGAATCAAACACATGACTAACCATCTTTTAATCGGCGTGAAACATTCAACTACTTTACATCATTAAATCTTACTGTATCGAGCAATTCAGATCGAGTTATGCTCAACATCACCTACGTGCCGCTGAGTGCTAATAGATATAGCAGTGGGATGATGCTGCACCAGGACCCTAATACACCCAAAAATTAAGGAAAATATCAGTTCTTCTAAATCCTATAACCTTACGTTATTGACAGTTTACCGCTGTGTTATAGTCGGCGCGGCTTCTCTTACATTCTCATCTATTATAACGAGTCTATATCTCCAGTCGTGCAAGGAAGAGCAGCTAGTCAGTGTAGCTAAGGATGTAGCTGCTCTGATCTGTGTGTGTTCATTGCTACCGTTGTACCAACTCTCGGCGAAATGCACGAGCTCTTCTTTAAGCTTACCATCTCATTGCTCCTCGAAAAAACATTGACAAGAAAGTTCCACACATATATGCGTACGTCAGAAGTGATCGGAGCTGTCCCTCCCAAAAACGGGAGGGATGATCAATCGATATCCCTCCCACACAAGGGGAGTTCTAAATCTCTGAAGATCCCCAATGCTATATCTGTGTGCACTGAGAGCCTCGACCTTAAGAGACGCTCGACTAATATTGACGAGGCATCATCAGTCGTCAACGAGCCAGCACAGCGAAATGACTTCCGGAAGCAGCCTCGACCTATACACATCGGTCACTCTAGAAAAGCTACACATTATATATTAGGCAGCAGAGTCTGCTTATTGAGGCCTTCCAAAGAAGCCCTCAGCACTCCGCCACTTTTTAATTCATCCCCACGTAATACCCTGCATCCAAGTACTAGTAGAGAGTGCAGGTATATAGTAGATATAAGATTTGCCTCCAATATTCGACTGGATTTAGGTAGGCTAGTATGGTGCTTCAGTACAGTTCCAAAAGGGGGCGAATTTGAGTGCCCACTGCTAAATATTTTCACGGCTATTTTAGACTGCAACCCGCCGAAACAATTTTATAAAGGTTATATAGTTGCTTTTTTTGTGACGAGGGAATGCTAGCTATGTACTATTCATAGTTATCGTCCTATTTTCGTGGTTAACTTATTTTGTATAAAGGACGGGAGTTCCACATCCTGTAACCGACCACAATATACGAATCACTTTTGCTAAAGCTTCACGCTATATATATGAATACTGTTCACTTCCCACACCGATTGAAGATACGTCTAAACTTATGAATTTCATGATTATTCCACTAATGATTATTACGATAACAGGGACATACGTCACATTCTCCGGAAGTGATAATTTTCATCCGCTAGATAATTAGCTCTTTTCTAACGGATTGTAAATATTATAAATCGCTCCTAATCCTTACCCATTCCTGATACATTGATACTATCAAGCCATCATATAACGTGCCAGGGAGCAAGACAATTATACGATCTATTCAGTACAGGACTCTTATTCTTACTAGCTGAATAATAGCTCAATTCTTACCCGTGGAGTCATAGAAGATAATAGAGACTCTTGTTAGTGTAACACTTATTCATACAGGCCACCCTCGCCTCATTTCTAGTATTCCAAGTAATTCTATCTGCTGAAATATAGTCAGAGTCTAATCTTGCAAATATACTTACCTAACATCGACTTTCACACCATCCGAATGCGTCAGAAAATAATGAGATCAATTCAAACAGATAATCAAAATACTCATAATAATAAATAATAATGAATAAATAGATGAATATTTGCTCAATTTTTGCATGTCACTCTAATCATATAATTGTTTGCAAAACACAATGCATAAGTAATTATAATAGCCATTGAACTGATGAAATATAGTAAATAGAGACTCTAAGGTAAATAAGAATTAATAAAATAAACAGATCAAACAACAGAGGTAGACAAGAATATAAACATAGAAATAATGTGCTCAGAAACTACCTATGTATATAATTACAACATATAAGAGCTGAGCGCAATATATTAATACATTATAAAATAAAGAATAAAGCTTATATTTAATTTAATTAAGATCATACTAAAAGCTCACTCTTAATGATTATCAACTTTTCTTATGCCTTTCTTCTGGTCAACTTTGAGAAGTCCACATATCTGATTCTGATATTTGTTAGTGAACCTACTTCCCCACCTTCTCAGTGGCAAAGCGAAATTTTATTATAGTGTTTACCATTTAATTTATTACATTAGTGTATTCTACATTCAGTTTTATGTGTATCGAAAGCTTATTTAATCTCCTCACTCTCTGTTGCTATATCAGTATTCTTGAATCTATTTGCTAAAGACTTTTCTTATTGATCCTATAATAATATATGGATCCATACTTTGGTTTTGCATTCCTCTCTCTGGTCAAAACGGATTATCTAATTATGTGTATCGTGATCTGTATTTATTTTTCCAAGTTATTCCTTATCACTTGTAATAAGAATAAGAGTTAATAATGGAGATAGATTACAATTTTGTCTAAGAATATTCCCAAAGGTTTTAGAAATATATATCTATTACTTAAATTAAATACCTAGTTTTCCATCACCATTATCATTACTTAGTAACGGATTATTTTGAGTTCGAAATGTGAGTTTACAGCTCGTATGCTATAGCTAATAGAGTCTACTACTAACATATATATAGAGAGTCTACACCTCATCTTTATATCCTAGATTTACATACATGTATGTGAACGCGCACAAGACCCACTCCGTTTTGTTATGCTTTTAGGTTTTATTAGTGTCGCGACTGCCAAGTCTACAGCAAAGTATACGCGATTACACGTCTAGCACCACGTTTCCCTCTGCCTCTATCCAGAGAAACACCTTCCGTTTATTATTAATTGCACTTTGCCAACTATTGACCTCTCCGTCCTGGTCCGGGTCGCCGAGTATTGCGCGTGTTCTGCAATTCGCCATTTACACCTCCTACGTATTGAAATCCAATAAGAGACCTGCGACTGCCAAGTATTCACACCATCCCTATTTTATAGAAACGGCCATCAGTGCCCTCTCCACTGCCGGAAAAAACCATATATACCAGAAAATCGCATCCTGAAGACGCACTGCAAAAGAGCAGTGACCATAACAGCATTAAACGACCGGCAGTGTGCTACACGATTCTCGAATAAAGAATCACCTGCTTTCACTTCGTTAACTTCGAGGATATGACGTCCTGTCAGTAATGTTTTAAATTCCTAAATAAAAATAAATAAACAAGAACCCTGAGTTAGAGCTGCGCAATGAGAATACAAAGGAAGACTCCCACCGATTTTCCCATCACTCCAACACCCCACCGCACGGCACCCTCCCAGTCTCTCCACCATCCAACTATACAAAAAGAGAAGGAAGCCAATTCAACAACAGGAATTATATCTTCTTAACCCAAACTTCGCATCCAGTAAGAATAAATTTAATCCGAACAATGATATCCTTACATCATCAAACTACGCCATATTAGTTGGACAATAACAGAAATACACTCAACTGACAATACATCATATTACAAGAACTAGAGTGTTCCGAAAGAAACCCTCTATATCTAAGATCACATGTGTAGTGAAGGTATTACAAGTCCATCTTCTGATAATATTATCTTCTCCGTACTTCATGTACAACAACCTTTTGTTAACTCCACATACACACTACCTCCTATTCCGTCACCGTTCCTTTCCTCCAGTAATCTCTTTCATATCCTCCTTACACATATACTCTCGTTCCGACAAATTCAACACTCGACCAATCCAACCCAATACCCACTACATCTCCGTCCCATTCTTCGGATGCATCGCCAGATCTCGTCTTACTCTGTTTGCTGCTCCTTCCTTCATCTGCCCACTTCTACCGGCGTCCATGCCACTGCACCAATTCGTCTCGAAATGCCACTGCGTCAGCGCCTCGCGATCCCTCTACTATACGAGCTAATTCTCAGCAAGCAAGAGATAGTAAACTCGAGCATATGCAGCACACTCACAGTATTTACACATACAGCAAGTCCTACTTCGTATCCACACCTTCCACACTCTTCACAAACACCAGCTCCATCGTTATCTCCCCTCGTTTCATCTGCTTTTAGCAAGCCGCCTTAGCGTCTTAGAATACGTATCGAGCAGAGGCCTGATCCATTTACGCGCCGGCCACTCCGCTTACCTAGGAGGATTAGAGAAGCGCCCCGGTACCTCAGCTCTGCAGGTATATATATAACGTATACTGTGGAAAGGATACTCTTCTAGTGTGAGTGAAATGGACTAGATAGAACTAATCTATATGACAGAGCTATATTTACCCTTAATAACTACAGAGCTGGAACTACAATAATTAATACAGAGTAGAGATACCAACACGCCCTATGTTTATAATGAATTATGGTTGTAGTCGTGTGAGAACTAAGACCTACTGCTCTCCAAGCCGCCATATATATCACTTAAAAAATACGCTAACAGTCATGTGATTTAGATGAACAAAGAGAACAAGTATAAAATTAATAGCAATAAAACAACTTAACATAACTATATTATGTATATTAAAAACAACACGGCATGAGAAAATTAATTCGTTAAATTGAAAATGAATATACAACTCCAGGAAACGAAGGAAAGATGATAGAAACTAATAAACATGAGAGATCGGTGGGAAAGAATAAAAGATGCGAGGAACTTTAAGTATTTGGGAATCACGGTAAACAGCAGTGGAATGATGGAGGGTGAAATAGAGGAAAAAATAATGAACTACTCTAGAGGAGTTGGTCAGTTGTATCCCTTGCTGAGAAACAAACATGTGACGAGACAGGTTAAAACACTTATCTATACCACGATTCTGATACCGGTACTTTTGTTTGGGTCGGAGTCGTGGACATTCAACCAGAACAAGGAGTAAGATCGTGTCGGCGGAGAGAGGGTGTTAGAGGTTGATAGTGGGGAGTGACCAGAAGAGAGAAGAAGGAATAACTGAAATAAGAGAGGAGTTGGGGGGTCGAGGCGGTGGAGGATCTGTCGAGAAACAACAACTGAGATGGTATGGGCACATCAGAAGAGATGAAGAGAGATACCCGGCTAGATTTATGCATGGCAGCCTGCAGGTAGAAGACCGGCGGGACGACCAAAGGAAAAGATGAAAGGATGGAGTGGCCGGCCGCGTGGTGCAGGCCGAAAAGGGGTCCTGGAATCTAACCTAGCAGTTCATTGTGAGTGGAACGTATAATCATTACGGAGGCGTGCACCCGAAGAAGAAGTCACGTGTGTAAGAGCACTCTTGCTAAAACTATCTTAGGTCGGAGTGAGCCATGACCCGAAAGAAGCTGCGACTTTGGTTAGAGAAAAAAATATAGTATTTGCAACGTAAAACGTCATTAATGATAGCGTATCAAAAAGAATGCTCATTATATATAAATCGAATGAGGAAAAACAGTGAAGTTGTTCACTTCATCTATTCGCAGTGTTCATTTCAATCAGTAACCTAAGTTAAGTACGTTTCAAAGCATATTAGCCAAAACTTTAATAGTAGGTCATGAGGCTAGAGTAAGGAGTGAAAACTAGTGGATATATAAATGAGTCGCTATGTAATCTTAATAGATATAATGTGTAGAAATACAGTCATTGGGTATAGACCAGTTATTACCGCACATTTAACTAATAACCTATAGCGGTATATATATATATATAATATATAATATATATATATTATATAAAATTTTGAAAACGAATGAATAATAGACACTTCGAACTAAAAATAGTGAATTTATGGCAATTTTATCAATTAACATCAGAGTAAAGCATGAAAATAAATTGTTTCACTTGATTTTCCCCCCTAACGGCAGTATCAAAACTCGATAAAATAATTAAAATAGCATTCCAAACACTCAAATCACGGATCAAAATCCTCAAACCTGGACTCGTATCTAATTCGTATTCTATTTTAATGTCCAACATAGGATTATCCCTTATGTCCTATTTCGTGTTACAGTTTTAGTAGAGTACCCTGCATTTAAGCCGGATGTAATTAATGTTCGGGACAATTCTGGACACTACGGATGTCTAACTAATGGCATTGCGACAGTGAAAATAATTTGTGCATTGTGTGTGTGAATGTGTGTGTCTCGCATAAGCAGCACATCGAACATGGAAATAATATAAATTACTTTATGGTTATGACATAATAGAGCAGACAATAAGCATCTCATCGAACATGGAAATAATATAAATTACTAATGCGACCATAAGGTAGTATGCTAAAAGAGGAAAAAAACAATAATTTATGACCACTTAATTATAGACTAAAACAAATAATTTTGCTAAAGTTCGTACGAACAATAATGTTAGTTACACACCTGTTATATCAATATTTGATACTCTATATCTAACCCAGAGCTCAGCTTGTGATCTAATTCTCTCGCGTCGCGACCTTTATACATATATATAGGCGAAGATTCTCACAATTTCCGCTAAGAAAAAGTAACAATAAATATCGAGTTTTGAAAATCCCTAGCGCGCTACCACGCGACATATCTAGTCCTATCCTTCGAATATTCCCCTGTCTGCTCTCTCTTAACTATCTCTACGTCCTACTTCTACTCGTCTACAGTCTTTCTGTTCTATCTTACCCTCATCTATCGTCTCACCTCTCTCTCTCTCTCTCTTACTACATTTCTCTGTCTTTTATCAGCATTTCTACCTCAATTTGTCTATGCACTGTTTATTAATATCATGCCATCTCTCTCTTACTTCTACTCTCATCTCATTATATCTCCTTCATCGCATCTCCACTCTCTAGTCCCACAAGAACCGTATACACACAACTTTAGGCAATTTTTTAATTAATTCTTTTGTACTGTGTGAGACTTCATATCAAAATGTAAATGACTGCTTTATGCAAATGTATACCAAGGAGGATCCTTTTCCTGCCTGTATATTCATAATACATATAATTTATAACAGCTCATCTCTTCAATAAGCTAAATCAATTTTAAACTTACTGCTCCACATAAAGCTTCATATTTTCGTAGAATTCATCCTATGAGTACAGATTATGTAAGTTTTTACTCTTATGGTATATATAGTAATAAACTAGCAATGCTGCTTTATTATAGCAAATTAGTATATACCAGTAGAGGATTCCTTTTCCTGCCTGTGTTAATTGTCATATATATAAAAAACATAAACAGTACACTCTATCTCAAACTAATAATCATTTTATATACTAACTATACATTCCACATAAGCTTCATATTCGTAGGAATTCTTTCCTGTACAATAGATTAATTAGATTCATTAATGTATTGCGTAATTAATTTCCGCTAAGTAAAAGCTGAACAATAAATAGCAAATGTGATAACCATAGGTATAGAGAATATCATATATATATATTATATATATATCTGGATAGTTTAGTGGTCACGACGGTAAACTATCACTAAAAACCCATGTTCGAAGCCCATTGCCTGTTTACTTAGTAGCAAATAGGTTCATAGGGAGAAAGAACTATTTATATCCTCTCATCCCCGTATTTTTTTCTTGGGAGGGAAAAATTTTAACACGATTGTCTCTCTTCGAAAAGTTCTGCCAACCCAAATGCAAAATAGTAGATTGGTGTGGCACACTAGAAGAACGATTGAAAGCGTTTAAAAGGCAAACTTAGCAATACAGCCCCTTATCTTAGAATCTAATAATCATTAGTTTACTACTTCCGTCTGCTTATAAGCTCATGGGCCTCTAGTTAAAGAAAATTCTTCCTGATCTAGTAATACTTAGCAGAAGGTTTACTATATTTTGTAGAAAGTAATAACTAGTGTTTACCCTGTTCTAATTCTTTGTTTTGTTTTTTTAGGACAGGGGTCCATCCCGCCTTGTAAAATAGAAGTAGGAAAATAAAAATTGTAAGAACATTAACTTCTCAATCAACCTTAAAGAAAAATGTAAAATCCGCCTTAAATAAGACCTTTATATATACCGTACATATTAAGGAAAAGGGGTACAAAGACGGAGGAAGTCTTGAGTCTTTGCGAAAATCTATTTATTGTGAATAATGAAATAAATGGACTTAACCATATAGATACAAAACATCGTGAGAGATTATGAAGATGAAATAGAACTAATATAATAAAATACGGGAATTTTTTTTTGTCATGAATATTAATAATATTATAATTTAAGTTACATAAATATTGAAGAGAGAGAGAGAGAGAGAGAGAGATTATGTTCTATATTTATCAATAATAATGATATTGTTCAGTTAGGTTAGGTTAAGTTAGGTTAGATTAAGTTAGGCTAGGTCAACCCATTTGTTGTTTCTACTATTTCCAACATTTTACAAATATTTAACCAACAATGGCCATTCAGACATATCTAACACCAACATGGATAAGAATTTGTGGTAGACGTTTGGCATAACCTATAAAAAACACCGGACCCCAAGTTTCTTAACGAAACGAAAGCATACTGAAAAAAAAACTATAAACCAATATAAAAATTATTTTTTAAAAAACTATAAACTAATATAAAAGTTATTAAAAAAACTAAAAATCAATATAAAAATTATTAAAAAATCTATAAACCAATTTAAAAATTATTTAAAAAAAATATAAACTAATATAAAAATTATTAAAAAACTATAAAACAATATAAAAATTAATAATCTATAACCAATATAAAAAATGTTTTAAAAACTATAAACAAATGTAAAAATTATTAAAAATTATAAACCAATATAAAAATTATTAAAAAATTATAAACCAATATAAAAAATTATTAAAAAACTATAAACTAATATAAAAATTATCAAAAAACTATAAACCAATATAAAAATTATTAAAAAACTATAAACTAATATAAAATTATCAAAAAACTATAAATCAATATAAAAATTATCAAAAAAAACTATATACCAATATAAAAATTATTAAAAAAAAACTATAGTTAAGTAAATACTTAACTGTTAGAAGCTTAATATCTTGAAAAGGTAAAAAATATGTGTAATCGTTAAGAGTTAAAGAATAAAAAAAAATGTTTAAATTTGACCTTTTCTTACTGGTTAAGTTTTACTGGTTACTTACTGGTAACCTTTTTTATTACTGGTTAAGAACTAACGATACTGAAAATAGCTATTATGACTCAAAGTTTGACGAGTTTTAACTTATAACATTTTTGGACCATATTTTGAAGCATAGTGACGCCATTAGAACAATGACGTCACATCAGGAATAATCGCTCATAATCTGAAAACGACTGCAAATTTTTATGACTCCCAAGAGTCACGTCATTAGAATAATGACGTCACATCAGGAATAATCTCTCAAAATCTGAAATTGTGATTGACAACTCACTCTATGTGACGTCAGTCATAACATTTTGAGAAATTTTTAATCCAGCATTTCAATAAGTGCCCTGGAAGGCAACTAGGACTTCTTCACGGAGTGTGAGCGTTGTGTGAGCGTTGCCAGAGCATGCCTGTAGTGTTGATCAAGTTCTTTAAATAGAAAACCAACGAATAAGACCCACCGTACCCTAGCGATATTTTTGCGTGAAATTCAAGTAATAAATTACAACAAAAATATTATTTTGTTTTGAAATTTGAGAAGCAACAAAACTATTTGGGAGAAATATGTTACAACATAATTAATTCTTGAATTATTTCTGAAGCTGACGTGTTTTATACACAAAATTTTTATTAAATATTATATGAAGTTAATTAAACCTTTTATTTAATTTAATTCGATTTTTTTATTTTTAATTTATATATTAATTAAATTAATTTCTAACTTGGCTATTAATCCTTTAAATTTAATTTTATAAAGCTAAAAGGTATATATATATATATATATATATATATATATATATAAAATATATAAATATAATATATAAAAATATATATTATATATATATTATATATATATTTTTATATAGATAAAATATATATATATATATATATATATATATATATATATATATATATATATATATATATATATATATATATATATATATATATATATATATATATATATTTATATTATATATATATAAAATACATAAAGATATATATATAATAATCCTATATATATATATATATATATATATATATATATATATAAGCCATAGCAAGGCGGGTTGAGAAGTCAGAACCGGGGGAGGGGGCCGAAACTCTTACTTTTAATCTATATTAATAAAATTAATAATCAAAGCGAATGAAGAATATATTACACTAGTGTGTCGACATGATTTTTCCGACACAAGGTTTTGGAAGAGTTTATGAGTAATTACAATTGTAGTGCTGATTCCAAAAGTTTTATGTTTTTTTTTTATTAATAAAGTTCACACCTCACGGGCATAGCCCTATTCTAGGAAGGGAACTTCTCTAGGTAATTTCTACCTAGAATCCGGACTAGGTATCGAACCCGTGCCCTTGCCATTGTACTCTGTCGCTCTACCTATTAAGCCACAGTAGCGTATCGCATCACATTCGTCAGATATGATTCCCCTCATATAAATATTGAAATTTTCCAAATTTGTTACGAATTTGAATGTAATTTGAAAGTCACTGAAGTGATAAGTGATGTTATGGAATATGCAAGAGTCAAATCACAATGATATTTAACCTTTATTAAATATAGTCGTTTAATTTTTATATAAATCACAAAACAAAAGTGTAAAACCAAATTGGTTAATCCGAACAATACAGGATAATTGTTTCCTATAAATGGTAAAAAAATGTCCATAACATTAATTAAGTGCAATGAATTAAGAGGTAAATGTTTTCCTCAAAGTGAGTCGTTTGTGTGCAGCATCAGAAACATCTCTCATAAGGCTCCAGCAGTAGTCAACCATCATATTACCCCGTTCTACTGGCATTGATACCGTTCTTCCAGGTAGTTAGGCAAGTAATGCAATTTAATGCTCATGGACAAGAGTTCATGGATAATCAAAATGGACAAGAGTTCTTTCACTATGTCTTTATAGTTGCGCGACTTCCTGTTTCTTAGAAAGTTATTCACAACTTCGTCAAATGCTTTCCAAGCTCTTGTCTCAATAGGAGACATTGATATAACAAATTATGGATCATTTAGTAACGTTCTGATATGTGGTCTTCGAATATTTCTGCTTTTTTTTCTTTTCTACAATAAGAGCAGGAAAGGCTACGCATATATAGTTGAAACATTGTCCTGTTTGATCAAGAGCTTTCACAAATTGTTTCATTAACCCAAGATTGGTATGTAGTGGAGGCAGAATGATATTACTCGCATCAACTAATGGCTCATTAATGATGTTCTGTTGCCCTGGTGTTAAGCTTACTCTTATTAATATCCCTTTACCCAATACTCTTCCGCTTTGCCTGCTATACCAGTAGAAAAGTTAGCAGGGGTATTTCATGTATCCCTTTGTCTTAGAGAAAGTTCATCATTTTCAAATCAAAACAGATTAATCAAGCATGACTTTTGTATTTCAAGTTTTCCAGGACAACCTTTGTTTCCACATTTCTCTTTAAGGGATACTAAGTGGCCTATGGGAATATATCCAAATTTGTTCCCACATTATGTAGCAAAACATACTTCAAACTTTTTTTTTTAGGCTGTCAGCCAGTAAATAGCCATTTTCTTTAGATATATATCTTGTTAATCCCATTTCCAGAAGAAGTCCAGCAACATCATTACAATAAACAAATGCTTCATCTGACTTGAAGAACTTATGCAGCTTTTCCTCTCTGTTGAAAATAAAACAAAACACTAGTACCATGATGTAGAAGACATTTTTCTTTGAGGACTTTAAGATAACAGCTCGGAAAGATTATTTAAGAGTAAGCACAAGTCTCAGGATTAAATCTTTTAAACTCACGTTGAATAAACAATGAAGTGTGGCGTAGAGATGATTTAGATGGACGAAATTCAACCACCACTTTATTCAATTGTAATTCGGGGAAATATGCGAGGATGATGATGACATTCTATCATCAATATCTGTCAGTTCAGTAAATATTGATGCTGGTAGGTTATCTGAATGAAGGACAGGTCTAATGGCGGAATCAAGATTGGGATGTTTTATAAAGCATTTTTTTACTGTTGAATCCCTTGATATTAACAAGGAAAATAATAATCATTGTATTGTTTTGTTGCAACCTCAAACTATAGCAATACCAAACTTCAGCTTGGCATTCTTCCTCTGTGACCAAGGCCTCAATGTCTCTATGCATTTTTTTCAAACGTTTGTCTTTTGTCTTGGTCTCATAAAGGCGTATAAGCAAGGTACTTGTTTTAGAAAGATTGTGATATTACGCCTTTGTGAGGCTAAAGTAAAACAGCCTCAGATATAGCAAAATATATCAGGATCATTGTTTCATTTTCTTCGTTTTGTAGGTAAGGGTGTACTCATTTTTCAGAGGTAAGTTGAAAGCAAACCACAAACTACTCTTGTTTTCTGAAATGAAGAAAAAGCAACATTAAATCCCGACTATTCCAATACTAGTATTTCTAAAACTAGT
Source organism: Trachelipus rathkii (assembly GCA_015478945.1). Taxonomy (NCBI): domain Eukaryota; kingdom Metazoa; phylum Arthropoda; class Malacostraca; order Isopoda; family Trachelipodidae; genus Trachelipus; species Trachelipus rathkii. The sequence continues at coordinate 106,339 of JABUQX010000763.1, forward strand.
ATATTTCAATAATTTTTAACTTTGCAAGAAGCAGAGCATAAGGTGAAATACAGGGCTGTCCACTGGCAGACTAAACTTTTACATATATATATATATATATATATATATATATATATATATATATATATATATATATATATATATATATATACTATATATATATATATATATATATATATATATATATATATATATATATATATATATATATATATATATACATATATACAAATATATATATATATATATATATATATATATATATATATATATATATATATATATATATATATATATATATATATATATATAAATATATATATATATATATATTTATATATATATATACCTATATATATATATATATATATATATATATATATATATATATATATATATATATATATATACTATATATATATATATATATATAAATATATACACATATATATATATACATATAGATATATAACATATAAATACACATATATACATACTATATATATACATATATACTCTTCTTTTCTACCTATATATATATATATATATATATATATATATATATATATATATATGTAATTATTTTCAGTCCCCTACTTGAATGAGATTCTTACGATACGCGAGTGGTGACAACCTGCGTATATATATATATATATATATATATATATAACATATATATATATATATTTAACATACATATATATATATATATATATATATATATAATCATATATATATATATATATATCCTTTTTCTTACCCTTTGGTGTATGGCTAAGGTTATGAAGCTGATAAGGTATTTAAATAGACTGTAAGGATGGTGTTAATTTCTTAAATTTCTTAACTGTTCGTCATTTGCAATTAATAATAAGTCATAAAAACTCACCAGTAGACAAAAATAAGGGGAGGATTAAATCACACAAGTTACAAAACAACAAAATTAATGATATAATTATATTTTGGATACAATGTAAAGTGATGTTTCACACCCTCTGTATCATGAAACAGATGCACACATACAACAATATATATATATATATATATATATATATATATATATATATATATATATATATATATATATATATATATATATATATATAAAATATAAAAAAAAATATATATATATATATACTATAAGTAAACGGATAGAATAATTTTATACCACTTTCATAAACTAAGTATTATTACAAGATATAATGTTCAAACTACTAAGACTAGTACATTTGTAATACATATTCGAGCTTTCGCTTGCGATTCGCGTCAAGCCTCTTCGGGAAACAAGTATTAAAAGAGCCATCACTCCAAAGAATAGACAACAAGTGAAGAGGCTATTGGTTGGTTATTTGTTTATTTTGTAACTGTTTAAAGTATTTTGACGAAAGTATAATGGAATTTTGGATTTGGTCTAGCCTAAAATCTCCTGCAGTTCTGTTGAAATTAGGCGTATTATGGATGTAGATAGATTCTATTATTTTCCTTTTTTTTGTATGATTTGTATATTTTAATACTGAGATATTTTGGGTATTAATGCTATGGTTTGTGTTAGTACGATGATTGGTAAGGGCAGAGTTGGTCTCGTCAGTGGTAAGATCATAATTATGTTGATTCGTTCTTCTGGTGATATCATTGGTCTCCCCTATGTAAACCAGGGGGCAATTATGGCAAGGTACTTTATAGACACAATGGGTTTGGGGATTTTTTGAAACGGGAGGTCTGAGGGTATGTTTTAGAGAAAAAGTGTGATTTTGGGTAAAGGAGATGGATGATGGTAAATGTTTTTTGATGTTACGGTCTAAGTGGAAAGGAAGGGGAAGGAAAGTAGAATTTGTGTTTTTTTGTTGTTGAGAAATTTGAAAGAATTTTCGTTTTGCGTTTTGGAAGGATGAATTAATAATATGGGGAGGATATTTTAACTGTGTGAAGGTGGAGAGGAGGTATTTTGTTTCTGTGTGTAAATGGTTAGGGGAGCAGATTCTCAAAGCTCTAAGGTAAAGGGATGTGAGAGTAGCTTTTTTTATATTTGTTGAATGGGAAGAATACCAGTGAATATATGAGGGTTGGGAGGAAGGTTTTCTATAAACAGCATAAGTAATTTGTGAAGAATTATTCCAGGTTAAAAGTGTGTCTAGGAATGGTAAAGAATTGAGTTTAGGGAGTTCATGTGTGAATTTTATGGAGGGATGAATGTTATTTATAAGGTTTAATATATTATTGAAATCTTTTTGTTGGGGGATGGCTATGAAAATATCATCTACGTAGCGTAGCCAAGTGGTATTTTGTAAATGGGGGTTAGGTAGAATGTGATAATGTTCGATTAACTCACTGAATAAGTTGGCCAAAGTTGGGGAGAGAGGGTGAACCCATTGATAGGCCTTGTGTTTGTTTATAGAAATGGTTATTAAAGGAGAAAAAAATTATGATTGAGGGTAAGCTGTATGAGTTATTGTGAGAGATGGGTAAGTTGAGTGAAATATTAGGTAGTCAAAAATTTTCTAATAAATTTAGGACGAAGGGACTGGAACGAGGTAAAAAAAGGAAGTAACGTCAAAACTTAAGAATTTATGGGTGGTGAGGTTGAGGGATTGGGTCCTCACAATGGTAATTGGTGTTTTTAATATGGGCAGGGGAAATCTGGCCTATGGGAAAGTGAATTTTGTGTGGCGGATAATTTATAAGTATTGCAATTTGTGTTTGATATGATGGGTCTTAGGGGATGTTTTGCTTTGTGGGTTTGGGAGTCCGTAGGGTAGATATATGAGTCAAACTATGCCTTATATTTTGTGTAAAGATAAGGGGATACAATTTTGCATTCATTTTAGCATAATATAATATACCAAGTTTTTTAGTTTTCACGTTAAAGGGGTGTAAGTGTTATTATCGGATAAAATATTTTGACATTTATTTATGTAATCGTGATGGTTCAATATTAATATGTTATTGCCTTTGTCGCTTCTCGTGACTATATTTTTATTGTTTTGGAGATTCTTTAGGGCTTTGTAAAAAATGTCTGGTAGTTTCATGATGGTTATGGAGTTATGAGATTATTTAAATATATTATTCCTTTAAGAATATCAGAAATTGTAATCTTTATCTTTATGTTTATTTATTTTTCAAATTGTTCCAGGTTACTGTAAATGGAAGATAATCTTCGTTTTTCTCCACATATAACTATATATATATATATATATATATATATATATATATATATATATATATATATATATATATATATATATATATACCTGCTATATATATATATATATATATTATATATATATATATATATATATATATATATATATATATATATAGATATATATGTATACTATATATATGTATATATATATATATATATATATATATATATATATATATATATATATATATATATTATATATATTTATATATATATATATATATATGTGTGTGTGTGTATATGTGTGTGTGCGTGTGTGTCTACGTGTGCGTCCATATAAGCTTATATATGAGTATTAGTTTATGTAATCACACATGACAAATTAAGGAGCACATGTTAGAATTAATTTTTTGTATTTAAAGCTAAGCTTTTAAATACCCAAAACACAGGGTGTTTTATGGCACAAGAAAAACAGAAATTAATCTTCACTCAACATAAATAATCTAATAATCTACCTTTAACA
>JABUQX010000765.1:0-21073 GCA_015478945.1 Trachelipus rathkii
CTCTCGTAGATCGGTTCAATCTGGAAGTCAAAAATTCTGCGATAGTAAAAAGGAGAACCCTGTATTTCTCTAGAACACTGACACCCCAAAATAGCGAAGATCGAAGCGTGAAACAAGTGATTCCTTGAAAAAAATTCTTCCCCTAAAATTTGCAGCATAGCTCCACTGACAAGAAATCACGTCAATTCTTCAGACAACATAATAAATTCTCATTTGCCAAATGAGTAACCCACCTGAACGAGCTCGTCTCATGGACACTGTTGCCATCTTACACCAACAATACTTATTTCTACTGTAGAAAATAATCTTTTTTGTACGAGAGATGATGTTACAATTATTACCAGCCAAATGAGCACTCAGCAGTATTCGAGAAGTTATCTCAGGCTCTTTGAAAACACTCATTTGAAAGTACCGATATATGAATAGCTAAATAATTCAACGAGTCGATATTATTCTTTACATACTCACTGCGCTTACGAGCCATTTTGAAAAATTGGACTATATGTATTCAATTGCAAATCTAATATATATATACGTATATACTATTATATATATAGTATTATTATAAATATATATATATATATATATCATATGTCATCATACTACTAATACTAGATCTATACCTCTATACTACTATATATTAACTATATTACTCATACATATATGATACTACTATATATTATATCAATATATATTACTATACTCATATATATCATATATATATATATATAATATAGTATAATATATATATTATATTATATATATATATTAGGCCCTATTTATGTTTTACGACTCGTCAGTTTTGATTTCTTTTTCTGTGTTTTTTTTAACATATTGCTAGATATATGTGACTAAATAATCGATCTTATGTGGTGCACGCGACATTAATTCAAAAGTTCTAAATATTTTAAATAATTTTTTAACAATCACACATTATATATATAAGAAAGAAAATTTTCAAAAATGAACACCTATCTAAATTATCATTTGGCAACTCTATAGGTGAAACACATTACATCATTTAGAAATCGGCATATAAAAGCTTATTACCAAAGTGTAAACAAACAAAAAATTCTCCAAGATATGAAAATCTCCGAAAAGTGTGACACTTTACAGAAAAAACCACACTTACATATTTGGAAACTCAGCATATAAAGTTATTACAAAAAGTTAAAACAAAATAATATAATAAAAAATTATAATTAGGGGGCTCGATTCGCAGAACGGGAGGACATTTTCCATTACCCCTTAGCGGAGGCGGCTGACGGAAACCCCGCGCAACACCCCAAATACCATTACCACGTCCGTTCCCCGGGGGAAGGCTGAGAGACCCTGACTCTTCGCTCAATTTGCGGTTTAACCCTTGAGGTATTCCTTTTGGTTAAAAAATAACTAATAAAAACTGGACGGAGCCCGTAAAACGTAACAGAGTCCTATATATTTTTTGAAATCATGTCCGTCACCACTTAAAAATTGATTGTTTAGGATCACATACTCGAAATATATGAGAAAAAAAAAAAATATCAAACTGACGGAGTCGTAAACATACAAATATTAACATATACTAATATATTATATATAATTATATATATATATCATATATATAGATATATATATTATATATAGTATATATATATAAATTTCTGATTGCATAGTTATATCATTATATTATGCTAATCGCTATATGTCATTTTGAGATTTTAAATTTTAATATAATTAGGATCTTATTATCTATATTTTGAGATATTCGAGTAAACTTTATTTCATTAATACATGTGGTATGAAATACATGTGTATAACATAATAACACACTGATTACCTTTTTCTTCTTTTAAAGATGGCTAAAAATCAAGGCAATACTTCCAGCAAATTTTTTGCGGCAATCAAGTCCATTAATTTCTACTTTTTGGAGCGGGCTTTAAAATTCTCGGCAGGAACGGAAACCGGAAAAAAATGGTCAATTCCGCCGGAATCCGGCCGACCGGAATTCCGAGTACACCTTAATATATATATATATATATGTGTGTGTGTGTGTGTGTGGATGGGGTTATGAAAGAATTTAAAAGTAGAGGTGGTAGGGGAAGGTGCTAGAATGATGGAAGAGAGTGATGGGTGCCTGCTTAATTGTATGATAGATGATTTGGTTTTGTGTGGGCGATATCTGAAAGAAATTGAGAGGATTATGGTAGACGGGTTTGAAAGTAAATGTAGATAAGAGTAAGGTTATTGCAGTCAAGTGAAGAGAGTCTGCGGTGTGAATCCGGTTAGATGGTGAGCTACTGGAAGTAGTATCCGAGTTTAAATATTAGATATATCGATATGAAAAGGGAAGGATGACTGCGAAGTGATGTAGTAGGGAAAATTGTGAATGGTAGGAAGGTGGCTGGTGCAATTAATCCTTGGTGTATATAAAGGCACTTAAGTCTTGAGTGCGCTATTGTTTTGCACAAGGGTATGTTGTTACTTGTGTTAATGTATGGTATTGAAACTAGTTTGCAGTAACAGGTATAGATTTAGGTACAAATGTGTTACTGCGTGGACAATTCTTAGCGTGTTAGGATGTGAGAAGAATTAATAAAATGAGGAATGAACGCCATTAAGGAGTATGTAGTGGTGTGAAGAAGCGTAAATGAGAGAATAAACGAGAGTACATTGAGATGGTTGGTCATATGGAAACGATGGATAGTGGTAAGTGTGCTGGGAATCAACTGGCTGGGAGATCGAAGAAAAAGTGGATTGAGTCAGTAAAGGAATGCATCTGAAGGAGAGGAATGAGAGTCTTTGGTAAGAGCGAGAATGTTGCATAAATAGGAGTGCAATTGTCGTCAGGGTTTTGAGTTTTTGAGAGGGGAATGGTTGTGGGCCTTGGCCTGGGGATGAACCTTACATTAACCAGATGCTGTGGTGAGGGTCCGTCGCAATCCCGTGAAAACCCTATGGTGGATTTTTATGATTGCGACGAGTTCCTACTTAAGGGTATAAAAAGGACGGTAAAAGGGGGGGGGGCTTTCTTTTCAACTTCCAGTGCATGTGACGCACCTCACCTCCAATCTGGAGAAAGGTGCTGGATTAAATATATATAATATATAATATATAATATATATATAATATATATATATTATATATATATATATATTATATATATATATATATATATATATATATATATATATTATAATATATATATATATATAGTATATATATATATTATTAATATTTCTTTCTTCTTTCTTCCACCTTCCTCATTCCCCAAGATTGGGTAAGCAGATGGCTGTACAAGCAATCGGAAAAAGAAAAGCAAGTAGAGCAGGAACATGACAAAGTCGAAAAGAAAGCCCAAGCCTGTACCGCCCCTCATGTTTACATCTAATTGTTGAGAGCTCGTCCAGACAGGAAAATCCACCCTAGAGCATCATAGCGACGCGACGGCCCTCACTATGGGTAAATTTCGTGCAATGTAAGGGTCCTCCACTGCCAGGTGTGGGCACAACATGCCCCATACAAAACCCGCCATTCTCTTCTCGTATCATGCACCTTTATTCTGCGCCTCTGCGAACTCACATTTACTTCCTTCAGACCATTCGATTACACCGACTCAATCCCTTCCTCTTTCGGTCTCCCAGCGGTCGGTATCCCAGACACACTCCACATAAAATCGCTTAACGCAACCGGCATAGCATTCATTCCTTTCCAATGACAAACCATCTCAACATACTTATCATTTAATCTCTCATTTACCCTTTCTTCACACCAACACTCTCTAATACGTTCATTTCTCACTTTATTAATTCTTTTCACACCTAGCATTTCGCCCCAAGATTTCCATCTGAACACATTGCTTTTAGATCATATACTTCTTATTCCAGACAATAGTCTCACTACCATACAATAAACACCGAGGTAACAACATACCTCCATGTAAGACTCTAGACAAGGCAAAGACTTAGTCCCTTTGACATCCACAACAGATTTAATTGCACCAGGCAAAACTCCTGCCATTCACAACTTTTCCTACTACACTTGCATCATCCGTTTCCCTTCTCATCCAACAATATCCTAATATTTAAACTCAAGACACTTTCTCTTTTCCAGCTGCTATTCATCTAACATAACTTCCACTGAAGGACTGCTCCCACTCAACACCTAACCTTATCTGTATCTACGTTTCACTTTCAAACCCTCCTCTCTTACATATCCTCCAAATCTCTCTTACCAATTCTCAAAACTCTTCTCTCAGATTCGCCACACAAAACAAAATCATCCGCATATAATAGGTTAGGGCACCTTCCAATCTCTTCCATTCTTCATATAATCTAAACACCATGTTCCTGCAATCCCCACCTCGAATTCTTTCAATAACCCCAGTCCAGTATACCAATGAATAACCAAGGTAGGACATACACAACCCCTTGTCTACTCGCTATTAATCCTAAACAATCACCATTTTGACACCTATTTATTATTTACACACCATTCAACTATTCAGTCATCACATACTTTGTTGATTCATTCAAGAAAAGCCACACAACACCATATCATCACTAATACCTGCCAAAGCTTCCCTATTAACTCATCTACGCCTGTTGTTAATCCATAAACCTAATAATTTATTCTTCTTCTCCCTCATTTTCTCAATCATTGTTTCAATGTAAAGATTTGATCCAACTATCCTCTCCACTCCTACGCACCTTGTTCTTCACAACCAGTATTATATATATATAATATACTATATTATACTATATATAATATATATTATATATATATATATATATATATTATATATATTATATAGTTATATAATATATAATATTATATATATATATAATATAATTATATATATATTTATATATAATATATTATAGATAATAATAATATATATATATATTATATATATATATATATATATATATAGTATATATTAGTGATGCTGCAGATTTCATTTTTTTCGCATCCGGATGCGGATGCGGATGCTTGATTTTAACATCCGCGGAAGCGGATTTATAATATATACTAATAATATATATATATATATATATATATATATAATATACATTTATAATATTATATATATATATATATAGTATATATATATATATATAAATAAATTATATAATATATAGTATATTATACTTATTATACTGTTATATATATATATATTATTATTACTATTATACATATTATATTATAATATATAATATATATATATATATTATATATATATATAATTAATATATATGTATATTTATTAATTATCTATATATATTATATATATATATATATATATTAATATTATATATATAAATATATATATATAATATATATTATATATATATTATATATATATAATATATATATATAATTTATCCATACAATATAATATTCTAGTAATATATTATAAAATATATCGAGTTTTAGCCACTAATATTAATATAAATGTGTAACACACGTTACGGGGACCCCACTCAAATGGACCCCATCAACCTCTTTCCCTAACCTCCAACCTTAATGAAATATAGCTATTAAATGATTAGTATACTTTTTGCACTTGTATTGAAATTTAAGATGATGGAGATGAATCTGCTCCCTTATATCTCTGCCTATTTCTGCCTGTTCTGCGAGAGTCTGTTTCTCTTTTTCATCATATATTTAGCCAGCATTGCTTAATTACTCTCTCATTGGAAAACTAGTTGGGAGGACAGCAGGGTATTTCCTGCAGTATGACTAAGGGTGGGTAACATTTTTCATTTTGACTTAATTAAACCATCCACCAATGATAGCGAGTCGTCACTATTGATTTGTATTTCTAGTCAGTTTTATTGGTGATAGTTTTCAATCATTTTGCACTGCATCTTTTGATATAATGCGTGTGTTTCTCCATCACTACTGGACTGTAGAAATTCTCCCAGACTGAATTGTTTAATTGATTTACTTGTAGAAGATGTTGGATCTGCTATATATTTCATTTTTTCCTATTAATGGGTTAATAAATAGACTGTTCGGATTGGAAGTTTCTTGCAAGTTTACTCAGCACGTGCGGTAAAATTTTGATTAATCTCCACCAACTGATTGGATCATTTTTTGAATCTAATCGTTTTTCTAGGTGGTAATAGTTTTCAATCAATTTGCACTACATCTTTTTAAGTAACGTTTCTTCATCACTCACTACTGGACTGTAGAACTTCTTCCAGTGCAATCTGTGATGGTTTACTTGAGAAGGTGTTGCGTTCTGTAGATTTTGTTTTATTTTCTTTTAAATGTTTGGGGAATTAATAGACTGTTCGGATTGAAGTTTTTCAACTGCCAACACAGTAACGATTTAACTTGTTCTAATATCGTTACAAAAAAAAACTTCCGTATATAACAGGGAATACTTAAGTGAGTTGCAATAGATATGAAGAAGTCTTTAATTTCCACAGAACCACGCAGGGATTTTTCTAGCTCTATCTTAATTACATCTTTCATTCTTTTTAAAAACGTCATCATTTATTTGAATATGGTTCAAAAATGCTTCCTTAGCGTGAGATTAATGGTATTACAAAGAACCATTGTATAATGCGCAGTTACATGGCAGTATCTTCAAATGTTTTCATCAATGGCTCCTGCAGTGTGAAATGACAAAATACTCCAAATTAAAGGTAATTAACTTTGGAATACGAACTGGCGTTACGAAGCAAGAAGTTCTAATTGAGACAATGCTCTCTTATCCATATATGGAAGTGATACTATTCCAATCGAGTAGGAATGTCTTTGATAACATTAAGATATGGAATTCCAAGCCGTTTGAATTGCCTTCAACTCATTTACATTTTCATTTTCCTTTTCAGATTCATCTTAAGTATTTTTATTATAAAATTCTTTATCAAATCTCGACAATAAACATCCGCGCAACATCCGCAGGGCAAAGCGCGGATGCGGATGCGGATGCGGATCTTTAATAATGTGCGGATGCGGATGTTACCTGCATCACTAATATATATATATATATACCTTCCTTTAGATGATTCCGTTGCCTTCCACTACCTAAATCAAGGAGGTAGCCCAGAAATAGAGGGAGTTGATGATGCAGTTGGTTTTGAAGAAACTTGCAAAGCATTCTCTCTCTTAGGTATTTCTGATTCCTTACAGGAAGGAATTTTTCAGATTCTTGCCTCGATTCTCCATATGGGAAATATTAGTCTTGATGAAGGAAATGGAGATTGTTGTTCAATTGTGAGTGTTGATGCTTGTTTATTTCATTGTTATATTGCTCAATTAATGTCGACATTGGTTTCAGAAAACTGAATATGAAATAATATCTATTATATACACATATGCTATAATGCTCAAAAGAGATTTTCATATTCCTAATGGGCATTTTGATGTTTAACATAGTGAAATTTTAGTCTTAAAGATATTTTTGTTTATTTTTTTTTTATTTGTTCAATTATTTATCTTTAACAGAAAAATGAAGAACCTTTAATAACGTGTGCGGAGCTGTTAGGCGTGCAGTAGATGACCTTAAAATGTGGATTTGTAACAGAAAAATTGTCAGTGGAAGAGATGTGTATATAAAACCTATGACGCTTGCTGAGGTTTAGGAATAAATATATTTAACATATATTTTTTTTTTTGTTTTTTTTAAAATTTGATTTTTAAATAGTTTTTTTTTTTTTTTTTTTTTTTTTTTTTTTAAATGGATGCTTGTACTAGAGAAGTCAAATAAGCTTTTTGCATAAATTAATCCTTTGATATCGTCATCATTCATTTTTGTGAAAGATTTTAATGTTATGATTATGGTCTCAATGTTGCGTTTTATCTTGCTCTTAGAAATTTCTGTGAATTTTGGAATTTGTGCAAATGATTCACACAGATCAGGATTTATTTTTCTTTGCTGAATATAGTCATCAAACTTCAAACTTCCCACTTCCCTAAATGCTTCAGTGCTTCAATTTTTTTTTCTTGTAAGTTTTTCTCCCTTGTCCTACATGCCTACCCAGTAACATGATGATTACTAACTTTTCACAACTTTTATAGTTTTTTATACTTTTTTAACAATGAACGAGTTTAGTTTTTTTTTAACAATGAACGAGTTTTAGTTTTCTTTTCTCTTAATCTTATTCTCTTTCGTATTAAATGTATCAACCAGTTAGCCTCTTTTTCATGGTACAAATAACTAAGGGTATATCGTAAAAGAATACTAAATCCCCAAAACTCTTATAATGTTAAACGATTGAAAACAATCTCGAGTAAATACTTATATTAGGGGAGTTACGCTGAAGAGAGTGTTTTAGTAAGCAATATAAGTGACATGTTTAAAAGACATAAAGCAAGCGACAAAATTTTGATATATTAAATTTTCAAATTTTTAACATTTATCACCCCTTTATTTCTAGGCGGTCTTCTCTAGAGACGCTCTTGCCAAGCACATTTATGCACAGCTCTTTAATTGGATTGTAACGCAAGTCAACAAATGTTGAATAAAAGTGTTTTACAAGGTATTAATATATATATAATATTTCTTCTTTCTTTCTTCCTTCCTCTTTTGCCCAAAGATTTGGGGCGGTAAGTGCTGTCAGCATCGAAAAAGAAAAAGCATTAGGAAGAACATTGACAACGTCGAAGAAGGAAAGCCCAGCCTTACCGCCCCCTCAGTACCAGTAATTAGTGAGAGATCGTCACAGACAGAATTCACCAGAGCATCATGGGACTGCAACTGACCCTCACTATGGTAAATCTGTCAAGTGTAAGGGTTCATCCCTGGCCAGGTGGGCCCAAACATGCCCATACAAAAACCCGCCAATTCTCCTAAATCATGGCACCACTTACTCTCGCCTCTGCCAACTCACTTTTCTCTCTACTTCAGACATTCGTTCACCGAATCAATCCACTTCCTTTCGGTCTCCCAGCGGTCGATTCCCAGCACACACTCTCCACGTTACAATCGCTTAACAAACCGACTTTCATTCATCCTTGCCACATGACCCAAACCATCTCACATAAACTATTACTTTCATTTATTCTCCATTTACCCCTTTCTTCACACCACACACTCTATAATACGTATCTGTTTCTCTCTTTAACTCAATTCTTCTAACACCTAGCACACCCCTAAGATTGGTCATCTGAACACATTTTGAACTTTTAGATCTATACTTCTATATATATCAGACCATAGTCTCACTAGCAATTATGGATTCGAAACCGAGAGCTTTAAGATTGATTTGAAAACTTCTTTTTTGGGAAAGTTGGATAGCTTTTAGTGGATAAAAGCTATCGCTCGCTGTTCACCAGCGACGCGGGAGTCAGCGTTCGGTATCTGCTGAGGGAGCAGTTAAAATCTCCGTGATCATTAAATACTTTGGGAGTCAGATTATAGTGTAGGGGCACACCGCGACAGAAAAGTTGTAGAGGAAGTATGACGCAAGTCGAAAAGAAAGTCTCAGCCATACCAACCCCTTTATACCCTAAAGTGAGACTCGTCGCAGTCAGAAATCCACCTTAAGGTTCTCCGAAACTGCTAGCGGAACCTATAGCTGGCATTGTTAGGGTTCATCCACTGCAAGGCCCACAATCATTTTACTCCCTCACGAAACCCCACCATTCACTCTATTATGCACCTTGCTTTTTGCATCTGCCTAACTCGCATTTCTCTCTTTTAGGCATTCCTTACTGGACTTTATCCACTTTTCTCAGTTCTCTCAGTCCGGTCGATTCTCAAGGCTCACTTCGACCATTATAATCCTTCTTAACCAAACGGACTAATCACCAATTCCACTTCTATATTACCTAAACCATCTCATGTACTCTCGTTTATATCTCTCATTCACCCTTTTTCACACCACAACAACTCCCTAACGCGTCATTCCTTATTTTATGAATTCTTCTTATACCTAACTGTTACACGCCCTAAGATTGTCCATCTAAAACACATTGTACCATAGATCAGTATAGCTTCTTATGCCAGCCAACTAGTATTCATTGCAGGTAAAAATACCCTCCTGTAAAATACATAGCGCACTCCAATAGACCTTGTCACATTTACCTATCATACATCTACCTGTGAATTGTGAAATAATATGTTGTGGTTCGTGATCGCCTATGTGGCCTTGTATCATTCGGTGATATGTATGAAACGTTTCGGCTACATGGAATGTTGAGGAATGATAGGGGGGGGGATACGATATATATATATATTATATATATATATACTATATATATATATATATATATATAATATATATATATATAATATATATAATATACTATATATATATATATATATATATATATATATATATATATATTTATATATAGAAAATGTAAATTTGATGTGCTTGCCATAACTGAAACAAAGATGAAAGGAAGCTGTAAGGATGAGCAGTGCAGGGTGGTGTGTATATGCTGGAGAGAGAAAGAATAACAGGTGGGAGATGAGTGGTTGCCATTCTGATGTGGCGCAGGGCTTTGGTGGATTTTCTGTGTGTGTGAGTACTAGAATATTAATAGTTAAATTTAAGTTTGAGAAGGTTAAGGTGTTGTGTATGGTGGCAGAATGTGGTGTATCTGAGGGAGATATCGAAAGTGTGAGGTTTTCTGGAATGATCTGAATGGTGTTTTGGATGGGTTGAGTGGGAGCTAAAGAGTGATTGTGTTGGGTGACTTTAATATTTGAATAGGTGATAGAAAGTGGTATGGGAAAACATGTGCCTTTGTAGTAGTAAGTGGAGAGAATGGTAGGAAGGTGGTTGATTTTTGTGCAGTGAGAGAAATGTGTTATACATTTTTCGAACATAAGATTATCCACAACTATACAAGTATGGTAAGGGATGGGTGGTCAAGTTAAAAGTATGATTGATTTTATGTTGAAGATGATGATGAGGTGCGTAGTGAATGTTAAATCTGTTTAGCCTGGGGGATGAGAATAACAGATCACTATGCTGTGTTTATGTGAGATCAAGTTGGTGTGTGTTGGCTGGAGAGGAGCGAGTTTATTATTATTATAATTATAATTATATTTTTATTATTATAATTAGTTATTATATTATAATATTATTATATTAATATCAATATTATATTAATTTTATTACTAATAATATTCTTATTAATATTATTATTATTAATTATTATTATTAATTATTATTTTTAATTATTTTTATTCATTATGATAATTATTATTATAATAATTATTATTTTAATTATTATTATTATTATTATTATAATTATGATAGTTATAATTTTAATTATAATGATTATTATAATTTATTATTTATTATTGATTTATATTTTTTCAATATTTCTCTTAATTTCTTTCAGATTCATTGGCGTGTTAGATATATATGGTTTTGAAACTTTTGAAATTAACAGTTTCGAACAATTTTGCATCAACTACGCCAATGAAAAACTACAGCAGCAGTTTAATCAGGTAGGCTTTTCTTTAGAATTTTATTTTATTTTCTGTTTATATTTAAAACTCATACTGTTATCTGACCAGAATTGGTTCTATTTATACTTTATATTTAAGGTAGTAATAAAAGTTTAAAATATTGGTTCATGTTAAATGGTTTTATATATATTCATTAACCAAAGGTCTAACATTTTATTTAGAGTATTAGACAGTTATTAATTCGTGTAATTTATATCGGATTATCAAGTTTATTTTTTCCTAATAGTTTTTTCCTCATTTTTTTTTTGTTTATAGTTTGAAAAGCATAAAAATTGTTTGGCCTCTTAAATTGACCAATAATTCCTTTAGAAATAATCGTTTGTATAAATGACCTTATGAGTAGTTTAGAAGAATCTTAAGGATCATTATATTGAAAATGTAGATATGTAAGTCTGGAGGTACACAGTTTAATTCTTTACTTTTTCGCTTGGGTCACTTTCTTTAATCTAGTCCTTATTTTTCTTAATGTAATGAACAAGATTCTAAATATATGCCGGAATTTCCCTCTTTTAATCTTATGCTGTTCTTAACTTTATTTTCTTTGTTAGGAGACTATCTTTGGTATAATTTCTCCCAAAAATATGGTGTCGAAGTCATCAAATAATCATGAGTTAGTTCTCATAATTTTTGTTCTTTTGATTTAGAAACTGAGGCAAATTTTTTTTTTTTACCGCTATCGTTTTCTTGCTAATCATATTCTATATATGCTATGGCTGTTTAACATTCATTTATATTTCATATTTTAATTATTATTGAACAACTATGGATTTTAAATGAATATTCATGTAAGTAGTGGAACCATTTGTTTTCCCAATTGCTAATGTCGAAGCAAAGCAAATGTCTTTTTCCAATATGCAGTTTTTATTTTTCTTGACCTCAAATCATGTTTATTATAAAAATCTCGTACCTCACGGGCATTGCTCTATTCTTGAAGGAAAACTTTCTTTCTAGGATTCCTATTAGAGATCGAACCTGAATTTTCATCACGAAATCACCTTTCTTTTTAAGCCACAGTGGCAAGAATTTTGTCGAAATTGGTAATGAAATGGTTTGGTGCATTTATCATCGTATGTGTAAAATTTATTTTTTTGGCATTTTGGGTATTTTCATTTTTTAATATCGGATTCCTTTCTTTAGAGCTTCAAATCAAATAGGGCAAAGGAATTATTCTCTAGCCATTGGCTCAAAGATAAAATTATTCTCCCACTACTACATATCAATTTGTACAGAAATAATTTGTCACAGCCTTGGTTAAAGATGGTAATTGCTTCAAAAACATCGTAGATCATTCCTTGGATTGAATATTGAAAAACTAAATTCGGGAATCATTAGTGGTCCCCAAATTCGTAATCTTATCAATAATTCAAATTTGATAAAAGTGACGAATGGTGTTGAAGTTTCTGCCTAGTTATGCTTCAGTTGTCAAGAACTCCTTGGGACAACCACAAATCAGACGGTTAATGAAGAATCAATTGATGAAAAATATGCTTTCTAACTTTTAAATTTGGGTACTAATACAAGCATAAAGGTACACTTTTTCTCCTTAGCTACTTGCACAGATTTCAAAGCATGGTGATTTTAATGAAAGACCATAGAATTGGTTCCATTAGGTATTTCATATTTACTTTGAATTGAAATGATAAGCCAATTTCCATATGAATTTGTGAGTAGTAAATAGGCTATGCCTTGGCATGCCTTGCCTTTAATTTTATTGTATATTTTTTTTCAATGGGGCATCAATTATCTTAAAAATTTGAGCCAATCAGGCAAAATTAATGCCATTTTCGTAATCAGCACAAATAACTGAAAAACTCTAATTTAATTGTAAAAAAAAAATGTTTGGACTAGCGAATTGTGGGGTCTTGATAAACTTGAACCGGAAACAATAGTTTAGTAGAAGAACATTATGTAAATCGAAAAGAAAACTCCCATACCCTCCACTCATGCCCTAAAGTTCTAGCCTGTTGTAGCCAAAAATCAACCCTAGGGATTAACAGCGCGACAGACCCTTCTGTGGTATCTTGTAAGGGTTCAGTACCTAGACCAGGACCATAACTACGCCATTCACTCCAATTATGAACCATTATTGTTTCGTCTCCTAAATTCCCGTTAATTTCCTTCAGACGCTCTTTAACTGACTCCATTCACTTTTCTTAGGTCTCTCAGACGGCCGATTCCCAACACATTCACCTCTATACCTTCGCTAAACCAGCTGACTATCATTCATCTTTCCATATTACCAAACCATCTTAATACTCTCTCATTCACGTCTTTCGTTGACCGAACTTACTCTCCAACACGCTTATTCCTCATTTTATCAATTCTACTTGTACCTAACACGCCCCTAAGTTTGCCATCTGAAAAGACTACAACTTAGATCTATACCTCTTATTCCACACCATTGTTTCACTACTATACATTAACACCGGTAATAACATACCCTCATGCAGAACCTTAGTGCATTGAATACTCAAGTCCCCTTTCATTCACCAAAGATTTAATTGCACCAGCCAACTTCCTACCACTAATAGCTTTCCTAATACACACTGCATCATCCGTTCCCTTTTCATTCAACATATAAACTAAATATTCAAACTCTGATATTAATATAGTAATATTTAAATATTAATATACTAATGAATTTGTTTTTCATTCTTTCACAGCATGTATTTAAATTGGAGCAGGAGGAATACGTAAAAGAGCAAATAGAATGGGAGTTCATAAATTTCAACGACAATCAACCATGCATCGATCTCATAGAATACAAACTTGGAATTTTAGATTTACTTGATGAAGAGTGCAAGGTTAGAGAGTTTATCATTATTATTATTATTTGGTGTGAAAGGAACTTAAATAGAATTTTTGTAATTGACGCTTCAAAAAAGAAAAAAAAATCATACTTTCAAATTAGGATTTATCATTTTCAGAAAATAAAATTAAAAATCATCAGTTATCTTTTGAAAACATATATCCCTTTACTTTTGCAATGCTTAAGGGATTATCTTCCAACCTCGGATGCTTCCTAATGGCCGATAATAATGAATTAGAAATGAGTATATTAGATGAGCAAGCAAACCTCTTGATTGTAATGACTTTATCCGTCAGTACATCGTAGAATATATATGGTGTAAACGTTATTACACTATGCTGCACAGTATGAAAATGGCCAGTACGTAAAATTATTAATCGATTATCAAAATTCTTCAATCTACTTTTAAATTATTTTAAACTTAACACTACGTAAAAGTAATGATAGAAAGTAGAACAAGGTATTCATTCGCATTTATAAATACTGCTAACTACTATTTCTTTTTATATTCAGTGAAATTTTGACTATTATTCATGATGGCGGAAATATTTTTGCCTATGTTATAGAGTTTATGCTTTTACGTTGTAATTAGTATGTATAACCTCCATTAACGTAGTTTTACATTGTTATTAAGAAAATGTTTAGAGAATGCAAAAGTTTCTGAAGCTTAAAAAGATTTTGAATATCAGACTTGCTACCACAAGATCAAGTGGATATAAATCCACAGGGAAAGGTGGCGAGGAGGAGTGTCACAAGTGTTTGTTGGAGGGAGACATTATCTATGAAATCCTTTGGTTGCTTGTACGTTTTTGTTTTTTCCTTCTATTACATATGGGCAAGTATAGAGAAGTATAGCTACTAAGTGGGGGAGATTTGCAAATATATATTTGTATGTTCTTTATATGCAATTGTTATACGATATATAACTATATATAGCACTAAATATAGTACTAATATATATATATATCATATTATATATATATATATATATATATATCATATATATAATATATATTATTTATATATTATATATAATAGTATATATATATACATATATAAACATTATCTACTATATATATATATATATATATGTTCTTAAAATAATATATATATATATATTATATATATATATATATATATATATATCTTTAATTTAAGATGCCGAAAGGATCTGATCAGTCTTGGGTAGAGAAACTTTATGATAAGTGCAAGAAGAGAGAGCATTTCAGCAAACCTAGATTGTCAAATACCTCCTTCATAATCGCCCATTTTGCTGATAATGTAGAATATGAAAGCGGTGGATTTTTGGTGAAGAATAGAGACACCGTTTCTGAGGAGCATATAAACATTCTTCGAGCTAGTCAGGTAATCAATTTGTACAACTTCTGATCATAGGTAGTTTAAAAAGTCTATCTTCATTTATTGATAATTTAAAAAAAATATATTACAAGGATACTAATGGTCTCATCCCTTTTAATAAGTTTACCTTATAACATTTATAATTATTTCAGATTTCTCTAGTCAAAAGTCTTTTTTCGGAAACTAAATCTCAGAACAGAGGCCAAAAATTTAAAGTACTACCAACGGGACCAGCAACAACTAAGCAGATGAAAAAAAGTGTAAGAATTTTTTTTTTTTTTTGTTTTAACAAGTTTGTGTTACTACTTTCCGAAAACGCAGCAGTGTTTTAATTTTTTTTTTTATTTTTTTTTTTTTTTAATCTTTCAGGATCTGTTGTGAATCACAATTTGGGATTCATTAAGTTTATTAATGTCTACTCTTAACTCAACTACTCCACATTATGTTCGTTGTATCAAGCCTAATGATGGCAAATGTTCGTTTACATTTGAACCTATTCGTGCAATTCAGCAACTAAGAGCTTGTGGTGTTCTTGAAACTGTTAGAATCAGTGCTGCAGGTTACCCTTCAAGGTGAAACATAATATATATATATAATATATATATATATTATATATATAATAATATATACTATATATTATATATAAATATATAATATATATAATAGTATATATAATATTACTTATCTATATAATATATAATATATACTATATATATACTATATATATTTAATATATATAATAATAATTAATATATATATTATACAAATTATAATATATATATATTAGATATATAATATATATTATTACTATATAATATATACTATATATATACTTATATATATATAGTATATATATATTAGGGATGTGCCGAATAGTGAAAAAAACGAATATACCGAATATTCGGCTAAAGTATTCGGCCTTCCGAATAATCACTTCGCTATCCGGCCGAATAGTTATTTCAAAGTAACAGCTAATTTTAAGGACAAAAATAAAGAAAAAACCATTACACTTGATCATACAAAAAAAAGGAAAAAATTTTTTCTTGGATGGACTTTTGTAGCAGATATTATAGGTAATTCGGAAGGTTGCTGATTCCATATTTATTCTCGGATTTGCTGTATCACATCCCCTTTTCGTGCAATCATGGATCCTATTTTTGCATATTCCCCTAGGAATGACAAACTTCATGTGCGCACTACGTAGGCTGTATAGACAAAGTTACATTCCGCATATATCTATAGTAGCAGCCAGTTTACTGCGGTCGATATTTCGCGGGGAAGGCATGTGGTAACTTTAGTACGTCTCCATGTATGGGACCTGGATGATTGATGTCTATCATCCATCTGAAATACAGTACGGATGGTCCGTCATTGTTCACCAAAGGTGAACGAAACGATCTTGTATGAGAGTTGTAATTTGACGAAGCTGTCATGAGCTGTTTTGGCTTTGAGGTTGCATGAAAACTGACTACTGGACCATGGCACATGAGTGTCTCCTTTTTTATCGTAACAGAGAAGCGAAGCTGCGGGAGCTCTTCCATTCAGATTGGTAACCTTGTGTACTTAGCAGTGAAGCTTCGCAGGCTACTACTTCGCTATGGAACTCCCAGCACTACTCGATGCAGGTGAATGATTTAACTTTACTCTGACACACTTCCAAGAGCAGTTAAGTGTATGTATTACCAACGGCAACAGGTATGCTTGGTTCCAGTAGGGTACTCGGTACGGATGAGAGGGAGTATGCAAAAATATCAAGACAGTTAGGAGAGGCTACAATATCAGGTACATGGATGGTAAATATGCGTCGACGCGTCAAAATGGTAACATATTTGCTCGTCAGCGAAGCCCAGGTTTCACCAAATATCCACCTGATATACTTGCTATTATGGACAGGCCAGAGGCGGCAAAGGAATACTGACCAAAAGAGAATGGCCACCTGAGGGAAACCTTGACGCCACCGGTGACGGAACATCGTAACGTGAACCAACTGTACAAGAAAGACAAACATCAATCTATACCTCCACACAACATAAAACTATGGTTATTGATTGAAACATTTGTGAAAGACACCCTGGACCATGATCGGTGATGCTTTCCGCTATACATTGCTCAAGACGATATTCCTGGTCTGAGTGGACGAGAAGAAAAGACTGGATATTTGGATGGCCCACAATACGGTACAACTCTCGCGTGATGTGCCACCTTGCTAGCAAAATGCTGTGTTAGAGGCAAAGAGACGTGGAATGCTTTTTCAGATGTAGGACAGAATTTCTGCGGAACACGAAAGCCGAGAACCACTAACATTGTCATCAGGAACTCGCTAAGACAGTTTTCAATTCTCAATAGGGATGCTAGAATGAGTCATAAAGTCTTGCACCTACTTTACAATACTCTAAGAAAATTTTCCGATAACCTAGGCGATGTTAGTTGATGGAGCAGGGTGACGCTTCCCACATCAAGATCTAGAGTTCATTGGAAGGAGCGTTACCAAGGGCAAGTGGGATTATCAAGTATGATTGCCGGACTATTGTTGAAGCTTGATGAGGGATATTCCAGACGCTATGCACAGTAGTTCGTCTACGAAGAGAAAGCTACTACCATCGTAGGTATGTTTAACCTTGCCAAATGCTCTTCTAATTACATTCATTGTTGTTATATATTATTACTCTTTATACATAGTTGTATTATATGTTTAACAGTATATAATATCAAAGACATGTTCTATATCAATTGCGATTTGTTTCTCTCACTTCATATATAAAACTGCATCAATATTATATAATATATATATTATATATAATATATAATATATATATATAATATATATATAATAGTAGTTTATATATATTATATATATATTATATATATATATATATAATATAATATAGTATATACATATATTATAATATATTATAGATTATATATAATTCTGATAGACCCTCTTGAAAAATGTAAAAATCATAAAATTTTACACAATATCTCACAAATGCACACAATATCTCACAATGCGATGTGATATGCAAAAACCGATTCAATTTTTGGAGTCAGCACATCAATAATCAATTGCGAAACCCCGCCTAAGAAATTTCATGTTTACCAGTCAAGTGTTATATACAAGTAATAAAACAAAAAGTAAATAACTATTTCTTACCATTCACATATCTCCATTCACGATATTAAAAATAATTATGAAAATTGAAAAGTTTTCATTGTTAAAAGATATTAAACTAACTTCATTTGAATAAGCTCTATAATGATAATGACAGAACATTAGCAGTTCTCCATTTTCAGGTGGATAACCTAATTCTCTTGTGGTTTTCATACAATGATTGTCCCTCCTGTTCTAAACTATTCATTCACTTTCAACTGATAACGGTGGGGAGCTTGTTAGGTATTTTAATTGCTTAGTTTTTCAAATTCATAAAAACTAATTAGAAAGTGTTTTACCACCTCTGAACGGAATATAATTGTCTTCCACATGGGTCAAAAGTGCAAACGCAACTTAATATATTTTGTTCTTTTCTTGAAAATGTAAATTCCGAGATCATGTAGCCCTATATTGACTTTTTATGTACAAAATACATTCACATCGTCAAGAAGAAATGGGACTTTCTATTTTTTTCACTCTCACTTTTTTTCTCTGTATGACGATTATTGATGCCACACAACTGTTCTTTAAAACAATCATTAACAGAAATGTGAAAATGGAACCTTACCAGCTTTCACTTTGCCCCCACTACGTGAATCATCGTTCAGCAGAAGAGCAGTTCTGGATGCTAAATTTTTCATCATTTCTTTCCATGCCTCTTACGACATATTATATTTACTGATTGATCTGCATTCACATGTTGAAACATTAGCTTTGAATCGCAGATTAAGAGAGTAGCTACACACACTAAGATTTTATCACATGAAACTTAGAGTCTTTTTCCTAACTGATTTTTCTTAAGCTCCTTCAAACGAGTGAGTAATTATTCCACTGAAGCTTTTTGCTTTTAATTGCCTTATTTAAAAATCGATTTATTGCTAAAATGGAAGGGATCATTGGGCGACTGTTACTTCACGTTAAATCCTTGTTTTAGTGATGTTGTCAAATGGCTCAAGTAAAATGGAATAATTTTGCCACTGAAAATCAGTCAACCAACATTTTCTGAGATTGCATTCGGCAGCGTATATGGATAGGGGAAATTTTTTGTTCAAACAATCTTTTAAGCATATATCATGAAGTCTGTCCAGCTGTAGAAACGTCTTGAATTAATTAATGCTGTTTGACATTCAACTAGCTGCTTCTGTAAAGTTTTAAGCTTTGGAGCTGCCCGTTGCTGAATGGTGAAAAATTGTAAAGGATATGCTCCTCTGCAAGTAATAAATACTCTTTAACAGAACTTCTGACATACCATATTGAATTCGTGAATGCATAGTTGCAACATGTGAATAAAAATGAATTTGAAATGAGGGAAAGTGTGTTGAGTCAAATCCATATTTGGTCGCATTATCCATTAATCATAACCTAAATGAATTCTATTCTTTAGAACACTGAAAATGTAAAAGGCCCTATAGGATCTGACAAATGCATAAGATTTTTCGCCATATTGGCTACAAAATTTGCTATATCTTTGTTTCTTAGGAAAATAATTTTATAAAATTTCAGTTTTAGTATTCATGAACAACTTTCCCTTATGTTGAACAGCTAATTTTGGTTTTACACAAGCTTCGATATTCGTGTCCGAATAGTTCGCGTCCAACAATAGCCGAATATCCGAAGTATTCCGGTATTTTGGCCGAATACTAACCGAATATTCGGCACAATCCCTAATAATATATATATTATACTATATATATATATATATATATATATATTATATAATATATATATATATATATATATAATATATATAATATATATATATATATATATATATATATTATATCTATATATCTGTCGCTCTATATATATATATATATATATATATATATATCTTCTTCTTTATCTGCCTTCTATTTTCCCAAGAATGGGAGTAAGGTGCGTAACGAGCATCGGAAAAGAAAAGCAGTAGAAGAACATGCATAAGTCGAAAAGAAAGCCAGCCTTACCGCCCCTCAGTACAATTAATTAGTGAGAACTCATGCAGTCAGAAAATCACCCCAAAGCTTCATGGGACAGGATGGACCCTCACTATGGTAGATCGTCTGTGTAGGTTCATCCTTGGCCCAGGTGGGCCGCAACATACCCCTCACAATCCTGCCATTCACTCCTGTTATGCACCTTCTTCTCGCCTCTACCAAACTCACATTTCTCTCCTTCAAACATTCGTTCTGTGACTCAATCCACTTTTTCTCGGTCCCCTATCGGGTCTATTACCACCAGCACATTAACACATCATCGCTTAACGCAACACGACTATAATTTCATTCCTTCCATATGACCAAACCATCTCAACATACTTTCATTTATTCTCGTCATTTATCCCTTTCTCACACCA
>JABUQX010000766.1:0-7500 GCA_015478945.1 Trachelipus rathkii
TAATAAACTCATAGTCATTTTGCTTTTAAGAGTTCGGTTGCACAACGTTTCTATCTGATGTTCGTATTTACAGTGTTTATTATTTTTACTTAAGTGGTATATCATCAGTTTTTTATTATATAAATACTACATATTGTAGGAATACTACATTTATTTATGATTGCTACTAAGTAATAGATTAAAATGAATTAACATTCACTAGTTTCATTATTATCTAACCACTCAAGGCGCTCACATGAGTCCTCACTCTCGGCTAAAAGTAGCAGCCTAACCTCAGCAGCTCCGCATGACGTGTCAGTTCCCGACTCGCGTTCTCCTTGCCGTCGCGTGGCCCCTGCGTACGGCCCGTAGCCGCCGCGTGCATTGCTGAACTGAAGGTACGTCAATATTTATCCGTGCTTTCCCCGGCACGTCGATTGCGCCCGCAGGCTCGTCACATATATTCCCTTTTGTTCGCGGAATATATTTTATTTTATTTAGAACACCACATACATGCTATCACAACTTACTCACATCATTACACATACACACACATCAACTATCACACACACAACATCTTCATTTTCCTATATTATATTCTATCTTACTGTATCCTCTACACACACAACTACTAGCTCTGACACGCTCGACACTTTACCGTTAATCGTACCGTCCTATGAACTGGATATATTTATTTAACACATTTTTCACATTTTTATTTTATTATTATGACTAGTGTTTTTTACTTCATGCCTAGTGTTATTATTATTTAGAACACACATAGCACCAAACACACAGCGACTACATACAGCACAGTGATGTAGATCACCACGACACAGCACCGTCAGCCAGCGCACTATCGGTCCGACATTAGCACCATATAACGTTATAATCTTTGATTGAAATAGCATTTTATTTTTATTTTATTATTATACTTAGTGTTGAGTTTGTTAGTTCGCGCTTAGGTTCGCCTATTTGTTTTATTATTTAGAACAACACATGCCAACACGACACACACATGTGCACCACACACATCGACAGACACACACACACAGGCCGCAACACGAAGCACACACACTTACATTCATACGACACCCACCCACATTCGTATATTTTGATCCCTCAACTTGCCGAGTGCCTCAGCTTTTGATGCCTCATTGTGATGTCTTCATGTTTTGATTAGTTGGCCTGTCAAGCTTGATGTGGCTCAGCTCTTCGGTGATGCCGGGCCGTCAACTTTGCTCCTGCAGCTTTTGATGCCTGCAGCTTGGATACGCTCAACTTTAATAACTTTAGATTTGGTACCCAAGTGTCGGCTCAGCTTTAGTGGTTCATCTTTGATGACTCATCTTTGATGGTCGTCATCTTTGATACCACCTATTATTGATGATTCAGCTTATAAGCAGTTACACTACCATAGACACTTACACTTACACTTATATACACATACACTATATCTCTTATTCACGCACATACGCACATACACATAGACACTTACGTTCACCCATAGACACTTACACTCACCCGCACACACAATATATATATATATTTTCATTCGCGCGGGAATATTGCGCCTGCGGGCGCACGCGGCGGGCGGGAACGCGGAAAAGTATTGCGCCTGGGGCGCCGCGGCTGTGCGGGAACGCGGCACGCGGCGGCGGGAACGAGGCGGGACGCATCAGCGGGTGCGGGGTTGGCTGCACTTTGCGGGTGGGCTCATGCTGAGCCCTGGTGGTTAGCTTATGAACTAGTGAATTAATTATTATCTATTCTAGTGAAATTAATAATTATTCCTCAATGTAAGTATTTATTATAAATATGATATACACTTAGTAAAAATAAAACACTTTTAATACAAATCATAAGATAACTTGTGCACCGCTTAAACAGCTATAAATGACTATGTTTGAAAATGAGTTTTGGGTATTAAAGATAATAAAACAACACCCTGCTCCAAATACAAGTTTAAAGAAGCAAAGTTAATTTTCAAAAGACGATAAAATAATTCTCGACCAATCACATACGAGGTTCATATAGAGATAAGGATTACCCCGACCAATCACAAGTAAGGAAAACAATTTCCTTTTACCTGCTTAAAGGATCTTACCGATCCAGCATGTTTCAGTTTGAAATATATCTTTTATAAAGAATAATAGATAACAATGATTCTTGTCTATACGGGAATTACCGTTCTTTGACCTGGTATTCAGGATTAAATTAGCCGCCATCTACAAAGGTTTATCCTAATTTGGCCTAAATTTAGGCTTCACACGTAGTTATGCACACATTTTTACAAGAAAAAGGTCAGTTTGAAAATATATTTTGACCTGGAATTAGGCTCATTAAAATCGCCCGCGGATTACAAAAGGATTATCCTATATTTGACGTAAGTTAGTTTTCAACACACATTTTACGAAGAGAGGTAGTTTCGTATCTGTAAGCAGTGCGGGTTGTTGTGTTTTCTCGTGATGGATTGCTAAATGTACAGTAATAATAATAATATATAATAAAAATAAAGAAATCCGAATTATTTAAAAAACTTTGAAATATTTTTAGTTAACATGCGAGTGAATAAGTATAATGTAAGTGAATCAATTGTTTATTTTTAAATAATAAACTTAAATGATTTTAATAAAATCCATGTTATGTTAGCAGAGAAGAAATTAATTTGTTATTTTATACTTATTACATGACTAAAGATGATGTAAAGCAGTAAGTCAATAGAACAAAACGGGGCATAGCTTGATGTAGAGGGGGTGCTAGGGGCTGACCTTACTGATTTACTGATTTTATTGCTTTAAGGTACGTAAAATATATGTTTTTAATAAGACGATATTCATAAAAAATTTTTAGTAAAGTTGATTTGTAAAACTTGGATAGTTATAAAAATTTATAGAACACAAAGTTTAAGCAGTTAATAATAAATTCTTTGTGCAAAGATAATGATTGATTTATTATAGAAGTTTTTTAAGAAACTTACCTCAACACTCAATTTAGTTATATTTGAATGGAGTAATATAAATGTAGCCTAGTTTATTAAAACATAAAATGATTTTAATAAATTATACGTTATATGTGTAAGTGAGTGTGCGTGGGGTGTGTGTGAGTGTGTGTGTGTGTGTGTGAGTGTAAAAGCTGTGTGCGAGGGTAAGTAAATCTGTGTGTGTGGTAAGTAAATCTGTGTGTGAGTGTAGGTAAAATTCTGTGTGGAGCTGTAAGTAACATCGTGTGGAGTGTGAGTGTATAGTGTAAATGTAAGTGTCTATGGATAAATGTGTCAAGAGGTCATAGTGAATGTGTGTATAAGTATTCGATAGTGAATGTGTGTATAAAGCAAAAACGTGAGTGTGTGTGTGTGTGACCGCATGTGTATAAGTGTAAATGTAAGTGTCTATGGTTAAAATGTAAAGTGTCATAGTGAAGGTGTGTATAAGTGTCATAGTGATGTGTGTATAAGTGGTAAGTGTGTGTGTGTGGTGTGTGTGTGTGTGTGCGTGCATGTGTGTTCTAATAATAATAACAATAGGCATCAAGTAAATAACACTAGTAATATAAAAAATAATAAAAATACAAAATAATATAAAATAATACAAATAATAATAAAAATAAATAAAAATAATTAATAAAAATAATAAAAATGTTATTAAAACAAAATAAAAACATAAGGTTAATAAATAGGATGAGTTAAAGCCAGTAAAGCAGAAATTTAAAACAGTAAAGCAGAAAGTTAAATCAGTAAAGCAGAAGTTAAAGCAGTAAAAAAATGAGTTAAGCAGCAAAGACATGAGTAAAACGGCAGTAAAGGCAGTAAAACAATAAAAGCATACTAATCCCTTTGGTGTTAGGTAACAACCTCTATTGATTTACTGATTATACTGCTTTAAGGTATGTAATGTTATAAATATTGAGTTTAAGGCAGTAAAACAGTAAAACATATGGGTTAAAACAGTAAAACATGCGTTAAAGCAGTAAAACCATGAGTTAAGAGGGCAGTAAAAAAGCAGTAAAACAAAAGATACTAATCCCCTCTTGGTGTTAGGTAAACACCTCTATTGATTTACTGATTTACTGCTTCTGGGTATGTAAAAGTTTAATAATATGTGAAGTTAAAGCAGTAAAAACATATAAGTTAAAACAGTAAAACATGAGTTAAAGCGTAAAACATGAGTTAAAGCAGTAAAGCAGTAAAACAAAAGCATACTATCCCTCTTAGGTGGTTTAGGTAACACCTCTAATTGAGTTTACTGATGTTACTGCTTTAAAGGTATGGTAATGTTAATGTTTTTTAATAACAATTTGCGTACAGTTGTAGTAAACATAAAATCGTTTATTTATCAGGACACCGTCTGGTTTTTTTCTTCTTACATACAATTTTTTAAAAATTTATAAATTAAAAAGTAATTAAGTAAAAGTATTAGTAAAAAATATAATGTTAATAAATAAATGTGTTAAATAATAGGTCTGTAAAGAGTTACAGTTTTAGGGATGAAAAATTAACATTTAAAAAAAATCGTTTAAAGTCCAAAATAACAATGAATGACTCATAGTATATTTGGAAAGAAATTCTTTTGAAACGTACCTGCTTCTTACGGTGATTGGGAACCATTAAAATGTACTGAACCATCAAAATGTAGCTGAACCATCAATAAATCTGAGTCCTCAAAGATGAACGGACAAAGACTGACGTCATCAAGATTGACATCCTCCTTCTTTTTTCCTGTAACAAAGATGAGTCATAAAGATGAGTCATCAAAGCTGAAGGCATCAATGCTGAGGCATAATGCTGAGTCATTCAAAATTGAGGCAATCAAAGGTTGAGCATCAAGATATCGAGTGCTGTGAGTGTAAGTGTAAGTGTACTCTGTGTGTGTAAGTGTATAGTGGGCTAGTGTAAGTGTCTATCGCTAGTGTAAGTGCTTATAAGTGTCATAGTGTGTATAAGTGTCATAGTGTATGTGTGTATAAGTGACATAGTGTGCATAAGTGTTAGAAAAAGACTAACTCATAGTAGGAAGCATCCTAGCGGTTGTAATATACACCAATCGAATCCTCATTCCTCCTTATAACCTAGGGGGTAGACACCCAATCATTAGGGACTAATTCGGGGCTCAGGGGGCTAAGAAAAGGCTTGAAAAAAGCTGGCACATCAGTTGGCACTATGTGGCACTGACTTTGGCGCTATGTGGCACTCACTTGGCACTCATTGGCACTCACTTGCGCACTCATTGGCACTCACTTGGCAGACTCTGACCTGGCACTCACCTGGACTCATCTAAATACTCATAGAAACACTCAATAGAACTCCCTAGGTGCTTCTTACGGTGATTGGGAAACATCAAAGCCATCATAGTTAGCGTGGGTCAAAATTGACCCATAGTATATGGCCAGGTTAAGGCCGAAATATCATGGTCAAACAAGGTTAAGACATCAAAAAAGGGCTAAGTCCCTAAAGGATGGCCAAAAAATTAGGGTGGGCCAAAATTGACCCATGGAAGACAAAAGGGTTGGCAGTGTGTTTGTACGTGTGTATAAGTGTAAATGTAAAAGTGTCTATGGGTAAATGTAAGTGTCATAGTGAATGTGTGTATCAGTGTCATAGTGAATGTGCCTGTTAAGTGTAAGTGTGTGGTGTGTGGTGTGTGTGTGTGTGTGTGTTGTGTGTGGTTTGTGTGTGTGTAGGTGTTTGCAAGTTAGGATAGATCCATACGTTCAAGTTAGGAACGAAATATGTGACGGGTGGGCCACGAGTGGGGAAAAAATTGCGTGGGCCAAAAATGAACCGCATGGTATATGGGCAAGGTCAACGGCCTAATATCATGGAAAAACAGGTTAAGACATCAAAAAAGGGCTAAGCCCCTAAAGGGTAGCCCAAAAATTACCGTGGGGTCAAAATTGACCCATGAAGGACAAAAAATTACCGGTGGCCAAAATTTGACCCATGGTAATCTTCAAGCTTTGGAGCAAAGGCAAAAGGTTAAGACATCAAAAAAATGCGGGCTAAGCCCCTAAATGAAGATCAAAAATTACCGTAGGCATAAAATGACCCATGGTATAGAAAAATTAAGGGGGGCGTAAAATAGGGGGGCAATACGATACAACGGTTGCTTACGCAACGTTTGGCGCAAAAAAATGTAGGGTTGCCCAAAAATCAGGCTTGCCGAAAAATTAGGGTTGCCAAAATAGGGTTGCCAAAAATACCGTGGGCCTAAAATGACCCATGGAAGACGAAAAATTAGGGTGACCGGAAAATTAGGGTTCTCAAAAATAGGGTTTTCAAAAATTTGGGTTCTCAAAAAATTAGGGTTCTCAAAAAATTTGGGTTCTCAAAAAATTTGGGTTCTCAAAAAATTAGGGTTCTCAAAAAATAGGGTTCTCAAAAAATTAGGGTTCTCAAAAAATTAGGGTTCTCAAAAAATTAGGGGTCTCAAAAAAGAGGTTCTTCAAAAAATTGTGTAAGGTGTCTGTAGAAAGAGGCGATAGGGGGGCAGCTACACGTGAGGATTACGGTTGCTTACGCAACCGTTTGGCGCACCCTTTCTTCGAAAGGGCTCAAAAAAGGTCAAGGGCAGTCAAGGTCAAGGCCAAAAAAAGGTCAAGGGCAGGTAAAATCACCCTCAGGAAACAACGTGGCGGTCAGAAAAGGTCAAGGGCAGGTAAAAATTCGAGCTCAAAAAAGGTAAGGTGGGGTAAAAAACGATCGGTGTCCAATATGTGTTTTGGGGTAAAAAACGATCGGTGTCCAATATGTGTTTTGGGGTAAAAAACGATCGGTGTCCAATATGTGTTTTGGGGTAAAAAACGATCGGTGTCCAATATGGTTGCCCTACTACTGTAGTAGAAATCATTAAACCAACATTTTATATTAACTACAACAAATTACTATTGTTATCATCATTGTCTTGATGTAAAAAAATGTAGAAAACAACTTGTTACAGATGATTACTCTTAGAACAAGAAAAAGACTTTCTCTCCTTTTGTTTTAAGAAGACACTTACCGTATTTGTGAGGTACTCAAAACACACAAAGACGAACACACAAACACAAACAGATGCACGAATGAACAAACATACTATTACCCTTCATTAAATATATATTAAATTATGTTATGTTCTTTCACTCTCACTCAATAATAATAATGATAATGATAATGATAATGATAATATAATGATTGATATGACAATAATATATTATTTATTAACAGTTTAGTATGTTGCATTGTGATTTGGGGTTGGGCATCACTCGCGTATATATATTTATATATATATGTAATTTATTAACTAATAAATATATACATAAATTAAATTATAAATTATTAATTTATATTTTTAAATACATTTATATATTATACTATATATATATATATATGATATATATATATATATATAGAGAGAGAGAGATGGGAGGAGAGAGAGAGTAGAGAGAATCACACGACTCACCGTAGTTAATAGTCCTACTAAATATCATTAGATTTACTTATTATATATAATATTTATATATTATATTGTTATATTACCATATATA
>JABUQX010000766.1:15000-19200 GCA_015478945.1 Trachelipus rathkii
AGGTCTGAACCATTACAGTTGATATGTTTAATATAAATCGATGTTCAAAATATTCAATAGATATTTAAATATATTGAATTTAAATTGATTAATATTGTGAAAATATTGATATTATAATTATATTGAATTAAATATTTAAAACATCAAAAAATATTTAAACATCAATATATTTAAAATATTAAAAATATTTAAATGTAAAAATTAAAAAATATTAAAACAATCAAAAAAAATATTTAACAACAAAAAATATTCAATCAGAGAACAAAATTAAGAAATATTTTAAAAACAAAAAATTTTAAAATATTCGTAAATTAGTGCAAACAATTAAATGAAAAATGTCTAACATTTCAAAAATAACTTAACAAAAAATATTTAAAATAATCAAAAAAATATTAAAAGATTAAAAATATTAAACATCAAAATATTTAAACATTAATATAAAAAATATTTAAAACAAAAAATATTTTATAAATACAAAAATATTTTAAATCTAAAAAAAAACATATTTAAACATCAAAAATATTTAAACATTAAAAATATTTAAACAAAAAATATTTAAATATCAAAAATAGTTAAACATTAAAAACATTTGCACGTCAATAATATTTAAACATCAAAAATATTTAAACATCAAAAAAATTTAACACTTCTAAAATCCCATAAGCAGGAAATGTGGATTTCAAAATATTAAACAAAATATTTAAATATGTAAAAAAAAATATTTAAGCTTAACTAAAAATTTAACATCAAAAATATTTAAACATCAAAAATATTTAAACAAAAAATATTTAAAATATCAAAACATATTTAAACAAAAAATATTTAAACATAAAAAATATTTAAACAAAAAATATTTAAATATCAAAAATATTTAAACATCAAAAATATTTTGTGATATATATCATCATCATCCAGCGCAAATTGTTAATTGAAAATGTTAATTGTCTTTATAGATTGCAGTTGTTACAGTTCATATAAATTGATATAGCTGCTACAAATAAAAATAAATTGCCTAGGGATAAATTTCTTGGTGGAGAAAAAAAAAAAATGGTTGTTTAATACCAGCGGCAACATATTGATGGATTTCTTGGTCGAGATATAATGGTTTCACAGTTACGTCACCATGAGATTGTTGTTTAATACTAGTGGTAACCTATTGGTGGATTTCTTGGTTGAAAAAGAGTGGTCAAATAACCACATCACCAGTAGAATTTTTTTGGTTAATGCTTGCGATAACTTGGTGGATTGGATTTCTCGGTCAAGGTAGAATTATTGTCGCACAGCCATATATATCGCCAGGAAAATGTTTGATTCTACTACGATAATAATCTGTTGGTTGATTACATAGTTGAAAATTGAGATACTGATCTCACAGCCTCTTCACCATGATAATGTTTAATATTAAAAATAACCTGTTAATCGAGGTAGAGTAATCGCATAGTCATGTCACCAGGAGAAACTCAAGTATTAAATTTATTCAGAAAATGAACAATATACATTATAAAATTTAACTTACAGTTGTAATATTTAGTTGTAATTATAATACATATTTAATTCAATACAATTTCTGAAAGGGGGCTACTAATTGCAACACAATGTTGTGTTCTTACAATAATAACCGTTATTAATATTGTAATAACAGGTGATAAGGAATTGATCCAGTATCTTCTGGTTTGTTGTTGGGGGAAAGGCGATAAATAGTTGATTTAGAGCTGGTTTCCATCGGGGGGGGGGGGGGGGGACACGGAAGATTCACCTCCTAAATAAATCTAGTCTATGTGGAACATAAATTATTTTTTTATTATTATTTATTGCCTCTCACATAATTGTATTATAAGATTGAATGAATAAACTAAATTATTATTATTATTATTATTATTATTATTATTATTATTATTATTATTATTTATTATTATTATTATATTATATTATTTATTATTTTATTATTATTATTATATTATTATTAATTAATTATTTACTTGAAGTGATGAGGGAAGAGGAAGAACGAGGGGAAGAAAAGAGGGGTTATGGATGAGGAAAGAGAGGAAACTTAAAGGAGGTAGGAAGGGTGAATAATAATAATAAAATAATAATAATAATATATAAATATAATAATAAATAATATATAATTAATATAAATAATAATAAGTAATAATAATAGAATAAATAATGTATAATAATAATAATAATATATGTCCAGCATTTTTTTTAAAAAGTAGAACCATTGTAAAAGTTTTTGTACTATATATATATATATATATCTATATATATAATATATAATCTATATAATAAATATATATATTATATATATATATATATATGATATATATATATATATATATATAATATATATATATAATATATATATATTATAAAATAAATAATATAATAATAATAATAATTAAATAATATAATATAATTATAATATAATAATAATAATAATAATAATATAATATATAATATAAAAATAAATATCATAATCAATTATTATCAATAATCCATAATCATAAATCATAAATCATAATCTAAATTTATATATATATAAAATCTTTTTTAAATATTTACTGTCGATCCTTTGAAAGAATTCGTATATTTACTATATTTGCTTAATATTAAAAAACAAAAAATTTAAGGATGAAATGTTAAAGAAAAACCGAAAAGAACACGTGTAATATATTTTAAAATTAGCTTACACCTTCAACAACTTAATTCTAGGCTATTATTCTAGCCTACAGGGTAACCCTGTATACTAATCTAGCCTTAGCCTAAAGAACCAACACTAACACCCCAAACTAGACGTACTAACTTATTTCCCCCTAGCATATTATTACTAATTAGCCGACCACTATAACTTATTTGGGACTTAATTTTCTCTTTAAGTTCAATCTTCTTTAAAATGTAAAATTGGCAGGCCTCAAGATAAGTCCGCCTACAAAAAACAAAACACAAGCCCTTTCCTTTATGTTTGTTTTTCTGATTTGGAAAGTTTTTCTTCTCCCTTGAGAAACATCCTCCGCCTTTCTCTCTCCATTATTTTTCTCTAGAGCTTTTAACACCGAAAAAAACCCCTTTTCCTACGACTTCTTTTTGTTTTCTCAATACATCTAGGTTCGCTGCCTTAACTACAACATTATGCCTATCTTACTCCGGTTTTTTTGCTTCACTTCCTTATATGGATGGCATCCCCCTTTTCCAATGCTCTTTTCTCACTTCCGATAGAACATCTGAATGATACTTTTTTCCACGTGGAAGTTTTTTTTAATTTATACTCTTTTATCAGTAACCAACTCAATTGGCAGCTTCTTTAAAATTAGGTCAACTAGCCTTAACAACAAAAACAAACACACCTGGGTATTTCCTTTCTTCTAACTATCTCCTCTCTCCTCATCTCCCTATCAAGAATAATCAGCGTAAGGCCATCAGATTATCTTGACGTCACTTGGCAACCTTTATCCTCTCCGAACACTTCTGACCCCTAGGAGCACTCATTTATCTCTTCAGAACTAACTTTTTCTCCGAGATCAACACTCTGACCTCACTAGGTCACTCTTTGATTCTCTTCAGAACTTCTCCAATTCCTTAAAAAAAATTTTCCACGATGAAAGAACTTCTTATAAATATTTGAATCTTTATAAATAAAAAATACAACTTTAAAACCTACATTAACATCCATAAGAAATGTTCTTTGGCACCTTTGTGTTGTGTTGCTGCTCCTGATTGCCTGAACTTTCTATCTCTTGTTTTCAGCTCTACCCTCTTTCCTCTTTCCTCTTTTCATTCTCTTTGTGATTATGTAAAGTTTTCGATTTGCTTTATTTTCTTTTATTTCTAATGTTTAAATAATTAATAACAACTTAACTACTACTCTGACTGATTTCGATTTTTTACATTTCAACAACACACAATCTTGTTAAATATTATATTTTGTGTAATTTACCCCTAAAACTATACAATGTATTTTGATTAAGTTTATTAATAATAATTTGTTTTTATGTTAATTTTTTTTTCACTCATTTATAAAAGCGGCACTGAAGATGTATGTGACTAATAATACGAAAACGTTTTACATAGATGTAATTTTTATAATATATATTATATATTTTATATATATATAGTATATATATAATATTATATTATATATTAATATATTATATTATTCTATATATATAAATAATATATAATATATAATATATATATGAT
>JABUQX010000767.1:0-11278 GCA_015478945.1 Trachelipus rathkii
GAGAGGACTCAGAGTGAGGGAGAAAGCAGAGAAGAGAGAGAGAGAGAGAGAGAGAGAGGAGAGAGAGAAGAGAGAGAGAGAGAGGAGAGAGAGAGAGAGAGAGAGAGGAGAGAGAGAGAGAGAGAGATGAGAGAGGAGAGAGAGAGAGAGAGAGTGAAGAGAGGATGAAGGTAGAGAGAAGGAGAGAGAGTAGAGGAGAAGAGAGAGAGAGAGAAGAGAGGATGAGAGAGAGAGAGACGAGAGAGAGAAGAGAGAGAGAGAGAGAGAGAGAGAGAGAGAGAGGAGAGAGATGAGAGAGAGAGAGAGAGAGATGAGAAGAGAGAGAGAGAGAGAGAGAGAGAAGAGAGAGAGAGTGGAGAGGGAGATAAAGTAGAGAAGAGAGAGAGTAGGAGAGAGAGAGAAGAGGAGAGGTGAGAGAGGAGAGAGAGAGGAGAGAGGAAGATAGGAGAGGAGGAGAGAGAGGAGATGAGAGGAGAGAGGAGAGAGAGGAGGAGAGGAAGGAGAAGGAGAGAGAGAGAGAGAGAGAGGAGAGAGAAGAGAGAGAGAGAGAGAGAAGAGAGAGATGAGAGAGAGAAGAGAGAGAGAGAGAGAGAGAGAGACCTTTTAAAACATTATTTTTAGTATGAAGAATGTTCGTTTTCCATGTTTTCCAAATAAAAATCAACTTAAATAAGTAAAATGTTTTATAATCTATAGATGTAGTAATGTTTTAGTGCGTGCTGGATCTAGGTGAAGATTACCTAGAGAATTTTTCCTCCTGAAGGAATATTGTTGCTTTTGGCCGTGAGATGATAAATTTTTTTTTGTTAACCTTCCTGATCATTGGTTTTATATTTCAGGTTTTCACTAATTGAGAATTTAGATATTTTTTGTCTCCAATTTCCATTAGTCTCCTGAGTGATATTTTTGCGCATAATATATACTATATTATAATTATATAATATATAAGGTGTTAGAAGTATAATATATATATAGTTAGTATATATATATATATCTTATATATATATATATAGTATATAGGTTATATATATATATCTACTATATATAGTAATATATATATTATTTATATATATATATATATATATATAGTATTATAATATATATATATATATATATATAATATATATATTATAATATATATATATATAGTATATATATATGATATATATATATGGATATATATATATATATATCAGTATATATAATAGTATAAAGTAGTACAGGTGAGAGGTGATGGCAAGTTTATATATTATATATATATAGTATAAATTGATTGAAAGAAATGGTTTTTGAAGAATGATGGTCCGTCCTACGGACCATTTTTCAAAGCGTCAAGCCTTGGGCGAAGTTCCCCCTTGACAGCTTGATCATATTCCTGTTTTCCCTTTTTCAATTTTTCTATGTTGCCCCATCTTATTTATAAGGATAACAATGAATTCCTTTATATAATATATTATATATATATCATATATAGTATATATATTTATACTTATATATATATATATATATATATATATATATAATATATACTATATAGACCGGCTGAACGGAAGAAAGGCTTATATGCCTTATTTGGTAAGGTGACCATTTTCGTTAAATATCTTTATGTAAAGTTAATAAATTGGTCCGCTTAATGGACGCTTAGCCTTTCATATTATCATATATGATATATTATATAATAATATTATAGTAATATATATATATTGCTAGTATATATATGTATAGTATATATATAATATTATATATATAATATATATATATATCCTGGGGGAGTCGGTTGTTTGTCCACTTCCGAATCAGCAAAAATATTTTCCAGGTTGTATTAAAAAAATTAAATGTAATAATATATTAATAAATTAATAAAAATAAAATTTTAAAATAATAATAATAATAATAATAATAACACACATGTTATCATCAAAGAAGTTTTTTTTTTGTTTCTTCTGATTTTTTTATTTTGTTTTTTATTCAGTTTTCCATGCAGATTCCAAATATGTTTTGAGGTGTGATTCTCTAAGCATCGACCGTTTTTGTGGTACGACGGCAGGAAGTAATTATTGGCATCTCATTTTGTTTGGTGGTTACAGTTACAAAAAAAAATTTTTTTCTTTCTTTCGATTTTTTTTTTTTTATCTTCAAATTTCAATTTTTTTCTTTAAT
This sequence comes from Trachelipus rathkii, assembly GCA_015478945.1. Classification (NCBI taxonomy): domain Eukaryota; kingdom Metazoa; phylum Arthropoda; class Malacostraca; order Isopoda; family Trachelipodidae; genus Trachelipus; species Trachelipus rathkii. The sequence continues at coordinate 2,161 of JABUQX010000767.1, forward strand.
TGCAAATATGTTTTTAGTTTTTTCTCTAGCATCAACCGTTTTTGTGTTACGCGACGGCAGAAAGTATTTATTGGCATCTTCTCATTTTGTATTGTGGTTAAACTCTTCCTGCCATCGTAAGGAATAAACGGTTGTGCGAACCAAAAAAAAAAAAAGTTTCGGTAGTACCGGCGTCGGTGATCCGGTGTGCGAGTGTAGAGGTGGTTGACCCAGATCGGCGTTGGATCTGTGGGGGGCATGCCCTGGTAGGTGCTGTTCTCAATGATGATTGCGTCGGGACCAGGGTAGCAGCTGCGCTGGGTTGTAGGCTAGGTGAAAAAAAAAAAAAAAAAGAGAGAGAAAAAAAAAAAAAAAAAGTAGAGAAAAACTAAAAACATATTTGGATTCTTTGACGTACCATTGTATGAAAATAACGTGAAAGAAAGCTTATTTTCTCGAAAGTCAGTAACAATTTTTTTAATTAGCCACAATATGCATTGAATAATTGTTACTCATTTCATAATCACCATTTATGTACCCAAGATGATTTAAAAGAGCTACAATAAAAGATTCAACAACCAAAGTTGGACAATAAAACTAATAAAATACTCACGAGATAAAAGAATCATCAAATGACACAAACGCACATTAAGTCTGAAGTTGTTTGATTTTGTTTGCAAGTTTCACTTCTGAAAATAAATATATCGAAACGTGTTAACAAGCAATGGCAGGATCATCATTGCATAAGCTATTGAGGTTCTGCATACCATATGAGGAAATAACTAAAAACATATTTGAAAACTGCGGAGAAACTGATAGTAAAAACAATAAAAAAATCAAAAAGAAGAAACCAAAAAAAATTTTTTTTTTGTAACGGTAACCACCATAAAAAATGGGATGCCAATAAATACTTCCTGCCGTCGTAACACAAAAACAGTCGACGCCAGAGAAAAACTAAAAACATATTTGGATCTACAGTAAAAACTGGTACAATAAAAAACAAAAGAAAGATATTCAGAAGAACTTTTTCTGTTACATTGTGTAATAATAATAATAATAATAATAATAATAATAATAATAATAATAATAATAATAATAATAACAACATAAACTGCCTCTGTAAATGCAACCATATAAGCAGGGATGGCAATTTTGGTGATTTTTTTGATTTTTTTAAAAAAAATCAATTTGTGATTTTTTTTGATTTTTGATATTTTTGATTTTTTTTTTAAGATTTCGTAAACGTCAGCAGCGATATAAACCTAATTTTGTAACCTGCAAACTTATATTTTCGCGTGACGTACGAATCCAGAAGAAAGAGTGGTCAGAAAATCTCAAAAACAATCAACGAGAATCACAATTGATGTTTTTTTTTAAAAAATCAAAAAAATCACCAAAATTGCCATCCCTGCATATAAGTCCCTAATATTTCGTTTGTTTTTTTTTGTTATTGTTTTTTTTTCTGCTTTCACATCATTCCTAATCAATCCGATCAATCGTAATCAATCCAGAAATTGTATTGATCTTTTTCTCTATACTATGTCTGGATTGAATTTTGTTGATTGAAAGTCTATTGATTTGATTAGCGGCAAAACTATTAGCCCAATTTTTTTTTTACGAGAAACTTTCATGAATCTTCGTCAATCAGCTTTTTTGATTGATTCGGATTCGTTTGGTGTAAAAGGGGGGGTGGGGTAGGACTAAATATCAAATTTCAAACATCAAAAATATTTAAAATATTTTGATCAAAATTGATTAAATATTAACTATGAATATTATAATTAATAAATATGGATATTGTAATTATTAAATATGAATATTATTATTATTAAATATGAATATTATAATTATTAAATATGAATATTATAATTATTAAATATGAATATTATAATTATTAAATATGAATATTATAATTATTAAATATGATTATTGTATATTGATTAAAAATATGAAATATTATACATATAATATGAGATATTAATAATTATTAAATATGAATATTATAAAGTTTAAATATGAAATTATATTATTTTTATCTATTACTATTGTTAATTGAAATATGAATATTATAATTATTAATTGAATATTATAATTGTGATTAAATATGGCGATTATGTAAATTATAATAATTATGGAATATTATAGATTACTTAAATATGATATTTATAATTATTTAAATATGAATATTATATTAATTATATAGTGGAATATTCGGTAATTAATTAATAATATATTTATTCCTTAAAGTTGTAAAATAAAATCCTTATTATTATTATTAAATAGTGATGTAAAGTATATCTCGGTGTTAATTTAACATTCTCTGATAATTATTTAATACTGAATCAATTAATTCATTAAATGTGAATATATAATATTAAATATGAATATTATAATTATTAAATATGAACATTATACTTATATAAATATGAAAATATTCATAATGATGTCTATATAGGAATATTATAATTATTAAATATGGATATTATAATTTTAAATATGAATATTGTAATTATTAAATATGAATATTATAATTATTAAATATGAATATATATATAATATTAAGTATGAATATCATATATTATGTATTATTATATATATACTAAATATTATAATTGATATAATATATTAAAATATATTGATACATGTTCAAATATCACAAATATTTAAAATATATTTATTAAAATTGATTAAATATTGTGAAATATTGAATATTATAAATATAGTTGATTAAATATGTTATATTATATATGAAATATTATAATTGAATAAATATATTAAAATATATTGATTCATATTCGCTTGGTGTGAATGGGGACTACACATCCATGTTCAAACATCAAAAATATTTAAACATCAAAAATATTTAAACAACAAATATTTAAACATCAAAAATATTTAAACATTAAAAATATTTAAATAGTTAAGCATTAAAAATATTTAAACGTCAAAAATATTTAAACAAAAAATATTTAAACATCAAAAATATTTAAACAAAAATATTTAAATATCAAAAATAGTTAAACATTAAAAATATTTAAACTTGAATAATATTTAAACATCAAAAATATTTAAACATTAAAATATTTAAATAGTTAAACATTAAAAATATTTAAACATCAATAATATTTAAACGTCAAAAATATTTAAACCTCAATAATATTTAAACATCAAAAATGTTAAAACAAAAAATATTTAAATATCAAAAATAGTTAAGCATTAAAAACATTTGCATGTAAATAATATTTAAACATCAAGAATATTTAAACATAAAAAATATTTAAAAATCAAAAATAGTTAAACATTATTAACATTTGCACGTCAAAAATATTTAAACATCAAAAATATTTAAACATCTAAAATATTTAAACAAAAAATATTTAAGCATCAAAAATACTTAAGCATCAAAAATACTTAAACAAAAAATATTTAAATATCAAAAATATTTAAACATCAAAAATATTTTGTGATATATATTATCAAATTGTTAATTGAAAATGTTAATTGTCTTTATAGATTGCAGTTGTTACAGTTCATATATTCTGATATAGTGTAAGATGAAGGATGATCGTTTGATTCACTGAAGGACAATTTATTAGAAATTAGAGAGAAAAATTTCGAAAATTCGAGATACTGATAAGAATAAACAAGAAGGGGAAGAGGGTTGTCCAGTCAATAAGGGAGCTGGATAATGAAGACTGATTTGTAGAGAGAAGATATTAATAGAATAAGTAGACGAGAGAGAGCAGAGAGAGAAGTAGAAGAGAGAGAGAGAGAGAGAGAGAGAGAGAGGAGAGAGAGAAGAGAGAGAGAGAGAGAGAGAGAGAGAGGAGAGTAGAGGAGAGAGAGAGAGAGAGAGAGTTAGGAGATTGCAATAGAAACTCTGAAGAGACAATATTGTAGATCGGTAAAAATGGAGGACTGGTGGCTGTTAACGTCGAGTTAGAATCTCCTTAAAGTAGAATAGAGAGAGTTTAACCAACCCAGAGCGAGGACAGTTTCGAAAGAGATCAAGCTTTGTATTAACTCAATTGCGAAGATTTTTGAATGTGAGTAGAAAACAAGGTGAGAGGGTTTCACGAATAACTGAGAGCAGAGGACAAGATAGATAGTAGAGAAAGAAGATCACCAGTAGGAGCATTTTTTGAGAGTCTGTCTGTCAGATAAAACCCAAGATTGGAAGATTGAGATATTTCCAAATTTTTTTCAAAGGAATAGATTCGAAAACCCCATAGGAAAAAAATTAAAGATGATAGGGATGATAGTTAAGCGGAGGACTACAAGTAAAGAGGAGGTAGCGCGAGGTGCGAGGAAAAGGAAAAAAGGGTCAAAAGGTAATGTAGTAGTTGATGAAGGAGGAAGTGGATGAGTAGCAGAGAGAAGTCAAAAAGATATGAGGAGAGAGCAGGTCGGAGAGAGGTGGAAAGTAAGATTGTGATAAGGGAAGGGTTGTAGAGTGATGATATAAATTTACCATAGTGGGAGATGATGTCGCGTGATGGAGGATAGGATGATGATTGCGTCGGGGATAGGAGAGATGATAAGGTGTTGAAAACTGGTGTGTACTTGGAAGGCGATTTGAGACGGCAAAGAGGAATACGATTAGGACGTACGGGATCGGTGCTTAGGTTCGTAAGGCTTGTCCTGCGGAGAGAGGAAGGCGAAGATATAATTAGAGGGAATGAGCATCTCTGGGATATGGTGGTATGGTGGGACTTAGGGGGTGGAGGACGTAGGAGGGGTTCGAGTAGTTCTGGAAGGATGAGTGGAATAAGAGGATGGTTTTGGAGGAATGTGGTTCAGCTTCTAAGCGAAGGTGCAGGGTTCGGCAGTTAGTGCAATCGGAAGATATAAAGAAGGGAGAGAGGGAAGAGGGAAAGTTAGAGTTGAAGCTCTATTCAGCTTTCTGAAGGACGCGACAAAGTAGATGGGACAGAAGGAGCATGACAGCATGCTAGCAGGATACGGCAGAAGAGTTATTACATTTTCTATGGAGAAAAGAGTTTTTAAGTGTTAACGAGGAGGACGTTTTGCCACGATTCCAGGATGACATCAAGAGCAGTTCTGAGTTTCTAGAGATTAGGGAGGATAGAGATTTAAAGGATCCTGAGGCAGGCGTCCTGGGGGGAATAGCATGAGAAATCGCTCTGGAAGGTAGCGTTCCCTGGGGGGGGGATAGGCATGATAATAAGAGATGAGTTAATGACCGAAGGTTGCTGGGTTTAATGAGTTGATCTTAGTGCGGGCGTGAGTAATAGAATTTAATAATGTTATGTTTAACCCTTTGAAAAGGTTAATGGTTGGTGCCAGTTGTACATAGGAAAATCTGAGGGGAGGTTGAGGAGTGTGTGGCAATTTCTGGGATAATTCTGAAAGAAGTGTTGGTACTAGTTGTTGCGGATTGAGCGACCTTAAATGGCTGGGATGGGTAATTAGAAGGGGGCAATGACTATATACAGTGCTGTTGGGTTGCATGGGAGAATATGGAGAATAGTTGGAATAGGTGGATTGATTTCTGTGATTTAAAAGAGAGTATGTGGATGGTAGTAACTACAATTCTTTAGAGGCACAATAGTCTTCAGGAAGGATTTACGAGAGGTTGGGGTAGTAGTGTAAATGGTAGTAATCAATGTGAATAAAAGTAAGATTGGATTTATAGCTGATTAGTGAAGAGAATGTTGTGAAGATAGTAAGGACGTATAAGAATCAGTGAGGGGTTAGTGAAGGAAAAATATCATGTTCATCATGTTCGATTTTATGTAGAATTAATTTAAGTGGGTGCATGCGAATGGAGGTCGAGAAAGAAGAGACAGGAGGAATGGGAGAATTACGAAGTGAGTCAGTTCAAGGTGAACAAGGTTATACAGAGGAAAAGTATGGGAAAAGCACTTGAAAGATAAAAGCAGTTTGAATTGCGAATCAAGAGAAGAAACTGACAAATCTGGAGTGCGCACGTGAAAGCAGTCTTTGGGATAGGTAGTAAGGAAGAAGTAATGTGAGTGTGCTAAGTAGGAAGTAATAATATGAATACTGGAGTGGTGGAATGAAGCCGTGATGCAAGCGGGTTAAACTGTAAAAAGGTGTGGTGGTTGAATGTGCGCTATAAAAGCAATAGATAATAAAGGTTCCGTAAAGAAATGGTAGAATGGAAATATATTAAAGGAGGCTAGATAATGGAAGATAAAAGTTGCTTGAGTAGGGATGAGAGGGAAAAAAGGAAGTTGTAATGTAACAGCTTGACAGAAGCGGAATGGGGACTTACAAGGAAATAATACAGCTCTTCTGGAAGGAAAGTAGGAAAGGTCAAGAAGAGAAGTGAGTAAAGGGACTTTCAGAGAAATAATGATATGGGCTTAGTCTTTGGAGAATACTCATTTTAAATCGAGTGAAGAGAGTGTGGAGGGAATCAACTGTTATGTAATTACATAATATTAGCTAAGTAATGAAGAGGTGATGGTTGAAATGTTTAGTGGTTGAGGTGATAAGAAGAAAATAGCGGTATTTTGGAGGGAGGTGATAAGTATAGGGTAGAGATGAGAAAGGTTGATATTGATGAAATGGTGTAGATATCTCTGTCAGGTATGAAGATGATTTACCGTGATATTATAAGAATTGGAGGGAGGTTTGTGATTGCACTGGCTATGGAAAGTCAGAGAGATGTAATAAGAAGTTCATAGGGCTGGACGGAGATGCAGTAATGGTAGCATCTTTAAATATAGGGAAGAAGAGATCAAAGGCACTAGTAGGGTGAGTAGAAGATAGTATAAGGTGTGGGCTGTAAGAAGCTAGAAGCTAGAAGAAGGTGATAGAGACACGAAAGTGGGGTAAGAGGAATGTTATTAGTGAGTATGATATGAAATGACTAATTGGTGAAGAACAAGATTGGTGTAGAAACAAGAAAATAGAGTTAGTAAACATTATGGGTCCACTCTGAGAAAAGTGAGAGAGAAGAAAATAAATTGTGTATATTAAAATTTTCATGAGTGTTGCACCCAGGGTTGACAGGAATAATAGGGAAGATTTGTGGTAGATGTTAGTAACATATGATGTTGGTATGTTAAGACTTTGCTGTGAATGGATAATCAAATGTATGTGATGATGCGGCTGGTGAGCTTGTGTAAGAAGTAAATGATGTGGAGAGTGAATGCTTTATGTTATAGTAGCAGTCTGAGCATGGATGTGATAATCTCTCCCATGGCTATTTAAATTATGATCTGGATGGAATGTTTAAGAAAGAATTAAAGGTAAGGTGAGTGTGGAAAGGGGGAAGAAGATGCTTCGTTCTTGTATTGGGATAGTGAGTAGAGGACACCCCGTTTATGGTGGTATGCTGATTTGATTTGTGAGGTGAGATCGGAATAAGGTGTTTGAGAGATATTGGTAAGATAGTTTAGAATAGTCTGATTATGTAAAAAGCAGGGTTTGAGAAGAGATAAGAATGGTAGATATTGAGAGATGAAAGTATTATGGGAGCGTAGTTAATGAAGTGAGTCCGCGTTATAGTACAATTTGGGAACTGTTGATACTAGGACATATTTTAATTAAGTAATATGTTCCTCACTAATAACTATTGATACTGCTATAGTATGGTGTGAGATAAAAATAAGTGGGACAAACAGATGAGGCAGAGGTGCTAGTAGGAAAGTTATGAATGGTTGAAAGGGGTTGATGTAATTAAATCCTTGGTGAGATGTATGATATACTTAATCTTAAGTGCATAGAGTTCTGCCTGAACGGGGGCATGCTAGTCAGGTACTCGGGCTGTTCAATATATAGTAGTAAAACCTATAGGTGGACTAAGAGGTACAGATCTAGGCCAGGAGGGAAACCATAGTGTGGGAGTAAGGTGGAATCTGTTTCCACGCCGTGGATAATTTTAGAGGCGTGCGTAGACTGTGAGAAGATTGGTAAAATGAGTGAATGATCGTGTTAGGGGGAGTCTGGTATTTTGTGAGGAATGGAGCAAATGAGAGAATAAAGCGGAGTGTATTGGAGATTCGTTGGGCCATGTGGGAATAGATGGTGATGCTAGGTCAGTTGGTTAAGCGGATGTATAGTGTGAGTGACAGTGACTGAGACCGGCTGGGAGACAAAAGAAAAAGTGGATTCGAGTAGTTAAATAGAATGTTCCGAAGAAAGTAATTTAAGTTTGGCCAGAGGCGCAGGAAGAAAGTTGCCATAATAATAGTGAACGAAGAGAATTTTGTGCAGGGGAGTATGGTTGTGGAGCATGTGCCAAGGGATGCAACCCCAGCATTGACGAGATCACCACGTCGAGGGTCGCATCCCAATCTTGTCATCCCTAGGTTGAGATTTTTTTTCCACTGCGAATCGAGCTCTCATTTAGGTATAGAGGGAATAGCAACTGGGGAGGCTTATCCCTTTCGACAATTTACAATGCTCTGAGCTACTTAACTCGACGTTTTTCCTTGCATCGTTGAGAAGCACCCCCCCCAAATTAGTGGGAAGAGAAGGGTAATAATAAAGAAAGAATAAAAAGGAAATATTATATATATATATTACTATTATATATATAATATATATATATATATAATATATATATATATATATATATATATATATATATATATATTACTCATATAATATATATATATCTATATTACTTATCTAAAGAATATAATTATAGATTTATAATTTATGATGTCCCAATCCCCAAGACAACTGAGTTCTAATGTATATAAATATTATATATATATATATATATACTCACTGATATTATATATATATATATATATATGATATATATTATATATATATAATATATATATATATTACAATCTTGACTTTGTAGCGCCCTACTCTTTCCTACGAGAAAGGCGCTACCTCGCAGATTTTTGGCCCCTACGGTAGGGAGGGCCAAGAGGCCGTGTAGAATAATGGCGTAGAAATTGTGGTCATGATGTCCGTTAATCACGATAGTCCATGTAGGGAACTGATGTCTTGTGTGTAAAAGTTAGTCCTGAGGAAGACATTTTTGACACTGGGGGGAAGAGTCGCTTTATTTTCAATTTTCTTATGTAATCTTGAAGGAAGTGGTGATGGATGCCCTACGAGAGCGGAGACACGAGACAGCATTAACGGGGCGGGTTTGACGTTCAAAGTTTGTATTCCCTCGGGGATA
>JABUQX010000768.1:0-36152 GCA_015478945.1 Trachelipus rathkii
ATATATATATATATATATATATATATAATATAGTTATATATATATATATATATATAATATATATATATATAATATATTATAATATATTATTATTATATATATATATATATATATATAATATATATTATATATTATATATATATATTGACGCGAATAGGCGCACATCACATTACTCACATAGGGACAGAGTGCATTTGTTTGGTGCATAACATAGGTTAGGTTTAGGTTAGGTAGTTTTTATTAAAAGTTTGTCCTAGTGTAATGATTGTGTTAATTTCATCTGACCTACCATTTATATATATATATATATATTATATATAATATATATATATTATTATATATATATATAATATATATATAATATTATATATAATATATATATATATATATAATATATATATAAAGACGCTTAACCTTCTGCTTTGTTTAGATTTGGTCGATAGTTATATTTTTTTGTGCATTTTAAAAAAAACACTTTGCAGGAAATGATGTAAATATTTATATTCCGATAAGAGTAAGTATGCAGGACCTTTTTTGTTTATACCTTCCAACCTGATATCCTTTCTTAAAATGCGTTTAATCGATTATATATATATATATATATTATATATATATTATATTATTATATATATATATATTATTTATATATATATATATTATATTATATATATATATATATATATATATTATATATATATATATATATATATATATATATATATATATATAATATATATATATAAAAATTTATATATTTATATAAGATATATATATTTTTAGAAATATATTCCTATTTATTTTAGGTCAGGTTAGAAATTAATTGTTAAGCTAAATTTATTCTTGTAATTAAATTACAAATATTCTTAGAAATTATTATTTATTTATTTTGGCAAACATTAACATTAAGAAACAGAAAAATGCCGAATGGTAAAATTAGCAGAAAAAGTAAAAAGAAAAGATGCTAAATTCAAATATTTTTGACTTTTCTTCGGCTAGATTTAGCATTTTCTTGAAATTTTTTTTTCTAAAAATCATTTAAAATTCAATTAAGACATATATATAAACTAAATAATTTTTTTTATTATTGCATAATTAGTTCCATCGGAATATTATTATTTACCTAATTTAATAAAAATAAAAAAAATGAAAACACACCAAAAATAACTGTATCGAACAAATTAACAAGGACTTACCTTTCTTTCTTAATCAAAATTCAGGTGTTTGAGTGCCCTGGTAAATAACCCCTTTCAGTTCCACTTTTACTGTTCTGACCTCAGTATTTACTCAAATGAGGATGCGGATGCCGTGCGTATGTGCTCAATGATGTTGTCGGTCAACTCATAGCAACCTTGTAGAGTTGTAGAGTTCGTGCAGCTCCTTACACGTCTTCTGATCTAATTTGAGATGAACACAACAATACTAGGCCTTTCTCAACTTTGAATCTTTCTTACACTATTTACCTCTTTCCCGACCCGTGTTCTTACGATAACCTGTTTACACGTCTTCTTGATCTAATTTGATATGAACACAACGATACTAGAGGCCTTTCTCAACTTTAAACCTTTCTTATACTATTAACCTCTTTCCCGACCCGTGCTCTTAAGATAACCTGCTTTTGTTTTTCAAGTATGACGTCATACTTCTCTAGCTACCCTTCAAATGATAATTTCGGGAAAAGGGTCCCTTGGGGTACACAGCCACTTCATAAGGTCTAATAGATTAGATTCACCATCAGCAATGTAGAGTGTGGTGAAACTCTCACAACTGTTGTAAATATAAAATATTATAAATGACAATAACTGATTGCAAAATGGGCTTTGTGAAACTAGTGATAGTTCCTGTTTGCGCATCCAGAAAAACCAGAGAGTGGGTTTATACCAATACTGATAAAAATAACATTCCATCGTGCTCTTATTCTTGTGCAGAAAGAAGTATTGTTAGTAACACTGGGTCTTAAAGTGTACATTAAAAATTACAAGATATAACCCACACTGGTGAAAAGCCATTTATCTGTTCCTTATAAAAGCTTATAAATAAAATGGAGAGTAATTGCACCGCAACATGTTCGAATCCACACTCGAGAGGTGCAAGAAAACCATTTAATGTGTCTAGCTAGAGTGAGAAACACGCGCTTATGTCTGAATATCTAGAGTAGAGAAATGCCATTCACCATTTCGATACCTACACTGACGGAGTGAAAGAAACGTGGATTTACAAGTGTATCTCTTAGTGGAACGAGTGATAAAATGATATAATGATAAAGGAGTAACCTTTCCAGTCTAACAAAAACACACATTGGATATTGTCTCAATCACGGTGAGACAACTATTTAAAAGTGTCTGCCTAAAACGTTGCGAAAACGAAAATAATGTCCATTTGTAAAATTGGTTAATTTCTGTAAGGATCACGCGCACATTCGGAACCCAACACTTGTTGGGGACGAGAAACGAGCCAAAATATTATATGTGATTTTTTTCTGTTACCTTAATTTGTGATAAAGTTTAATCTAAGAGACCTATTTTTAGAAAATCCACATTCGGACACACACACCGGGTGAAAACCATTTACAGGCTCTTACTGTTGATAAAAGTTTAGTGATAAAAGTAGTTTAAGAGTTTCACGCGAACCCACAACAGGTGAAAAGCATTTAAAAGTGTTTTACTTAATTTGTCCGTAAAGAATGGATCAATGAATTTTGTTGGACGACCTGATAAAGGTAATTTAGAAAACACATGCGAAATCCACACTGGGAATAAGACGTATTTAATGTGTTCTTTAGTGGATACAGTAAACTCTTTGAATCAGAAAGTTCTTAGGTGTTTCAATAATGCCCACATTCGTAGATCTCAATCAACGGCGTGAGAAACTCAACATAAGATGCTTCTTACTCGTGATAACAGTTTTAGTGATAAAAGTCAGTTTAGATATGAGAGTCTATCACACTTACGATACCCCACAGTGTGAAAAACTATTTCAAGTGTTCATCTGTGCGGGAAAAGTTTTAACAAAAATATGTTTAGAGATAATGCGTTAACCGACATTCGAACCACTACAGGTGAAAAAACCATTTAAGTGTTCAATTTACTGGTGCATAAAAAGGTTTTATCCGTAAAATGAAGTTTATACCAGAAAACACGCATCACATTCGAGAGACCCGAGCATCGGTGTGAAAAGCCATTTGTGCTCCTATACTCGTAACTAAAAGGCTTTGAGAGTCGTGATAAACGTAATTGTAATAGGTTTCACTTAACGAACACGAGCTTACCAGACCAACCATGCTCAACTCATCTATGGTAGAAGAGACATATAATAACATTGATCAATGTATTTAAAAGATTAGTGTTTAAAAATGAACATTGATTGTTATGAACAATGGGCTCTTTCCGAAAATATATTTTAGACACAAGTATGTGAAAAATATCAGATTTAGCAAGGATAATATCCGTAATTATATCTAGTAATTAAACTAGCATAAAATATTATAAACTATTGTTATGTACTATGCGAGTATCTGAGGTAGTGTGCCAGGTAGATCTGACCTATGCGTAGCTGGAGGATCTGACAGCTTTAGTCCTAGAATATTTAAATGAACCGACCTAATGTCCTTAATATCTGGATGGCAACTGTTTATTGTATTAAGAGGGTCTAATGCCTAGTTCTGCGCCGTATGTTTATGGAACCATGGTTGTGAAAGATCTAATTTATTTGCTGATGAAAGAATCGTCAATTATTTTCTTTTAATTTGTTTTTTTTTTCAGATTATTTTGTACATGTTTCACAGTTGGCTTTTGTTTTTTAAATAAGTTTAAATTTGTTTTAGAATATTATCGAAATTTTTTTTCATTATTTTCATTAGTATTTTTATAATTATTTTAAAAAATTCGTTAAGTATAATATAATTTTTTATATGAAAAAGATGATAATGCCTATTGAAAATTTCTTTATTGGTATATTTTTTTCAATTTAATTGAATTATAAATTTTTCATATACAGTATTTAGTTTATTATACCTGGACTTAAACTGAGAGTAAAAAATGATTTGTACCGTTTTAGAGTTTCATTTCTCAATTCCTTATGATAAAGCTAAACAACAGCAACTTAATTTGGTTTTTGTCTTAGTTTTTCAAAATCCAGAACTGCCTCTCTTTAGATTTTGTGTCTTGTACTATAACCGAAAAAGCGTATGCTGTGGATCTAGCGGTTTGGACCTATATCTGCAATAGGACTTGAATCGCATCGCGTAAATTAGTCTTTTCGAGATTTTTCGAGATATAAATCCTTACGGAACCATTTTATCTCGTGTTTTCGATATGCTTATCGCTGACGATTGGCTCATTGATAGATTCATAAAAGTGGTAGTCATTGTCAATTAAGGCTATAGAGTATTAGTATTAAAAAAGGTTATACGCTACAAATCAAAAAACTCGAAGTAGCATACCCCGATTAAGCCCCAGAATAGTTTTTGGACCGAGTGTGTTTAGTGCTGTGTGCGTTCTTCGCGGCCACCAGACATTCGGCAGCTCCAAAGAGGTTATTTTCAAACCAATATTTGAGCTAAATTCCGTTATATACCTTAAAAACAAATATTTAAGTACTTTATCTCGTGGGGAATTAAAGTTTGAAGGAAAGAAAAAGATGCCTAATATTTTTATGTAAAATATGTGTAATTTGTCGAAAGGGCCAACTAAAGAGGAAGTGGACATAAAACAGGATGCGAGACATTGATGTATGTGTTTAACTACAAAACTGCACCAAAGAACTAGTGTCAAGTATCGCACACAGCATGAAGTGAGCTATTTCTTTACAGACAGAAAAAACCAAGTCCGTTGGATAATTTGAAGAGTATATCCAGTTCGTCGGTATTAACATTGCGCAATGAATGTCTACCTTCTGACCTATTGCAATTGTCTATTATTATATCTGTGGTGAGCTGTGGTGGTAGTCAGGGAAATGTGAGAGTCTAAATTGAGCACACCACTAGTAGAAATGACTGAAGAATTGAGAGAGAAGAGAAGATGAATTGTTGTCTTTTTATCGTATAGCTTTGACAACAAGGCGTTATTGTGCTACAAACCTTAATAGGGACACGGCTCTGCGGCAGGTGTTATCCGATATATGCCGTGTGGTTCGAGTAGTGGAGTGTCCGCTCTAGAATGGAATATCCACAGTTAATGGGCTTGTGCTGAAAAGAAGGGAGAAAGTGAAAAGTGAATTTGTATCTTAAATATTACTTTCGTCTTATAAAGGTTAATTTGCACGAGTATGGTGTGTTCGTCCCTGGTATTTATTTTTGTAATATGGTATGGTAGTCCAATGAGTCAACCAAACAATGAAAGTGGCAGATGTGGGTTTTATAGCGCACGCGGTGTTTAGCCACTGACGGAAGCAGAGGGCCCTGGCTTAAAGTGACGTTGATATTTATGGATTTTTTTGTGTGGGGGGAATAACTGAACGAAAGTTTGACTGGACGTATTCTGAAGATGTGTGGTTGGTACAATAAGAAACGGGTTTTTGAAAATAATGTAATAAGAGTAAGTTTTGCACCCATAGCGGTGGTGAGAAAGGAATCCAAGGGGGGAGATAAAGTAGTAAGCGATTTAGGAGTGCTTTACAGTTGGGTGACTAACATTGGAAAAGATATCTGATATTCTCGAAGGACGGGAGGAATAAGAATAGTCAAACGCGGCGTATCAGAACGAGAGGAATATTGAGCCACTGAGTTCGGTGGTAGGATGGAGAGTTATAAATATGATGAATGGATAAGGTAGTAACTAGAGGCTGCAAAGATAGATCTTGAGTGGATATTGAGCCTCGGAGAATTGTTAAAGGGGTGCCCTCCAAAGATAGCCCTCGTCGTCCCTCACCTCCTATTCACTTGAGAGTTGACAGTCCTCCTAAGTGGTGTTGGGTACAACCGTTTTCAACCGGCAAGTGATCATCGCAAGCAGGAAAAAATTGAGAACACTGTAGAGAGTGTCAGCAAATGAATTGCCAACCTTGTTTATGATTAGCAACCATCTTATCTTATTCAATAGATTCCTAAGCACACCTTCGAGATATTTACAATTAACTTCCTCACTCCTTAATAACCTAGAATCTCTTTAATTTATTTAAATTCGAGAACTCAAGGGTGTGCGTGTATGATCTTAAGAAATGTGGATCGGCTACGGATGAGGACCACGACACGATTGATTCTGCTCTCCCTGTAATCAATCATCTGTCTTTCAACTTGTCAGTTGTATGAAACCAAGGGAGGCTGTAGGCTACTTTGTCACGCGGAACGATTGATTGTTGGTATGCTCTTTGGCCTTGTAGGAGTCTTCGAATCATGTGCTCTAACTATTGGACTTCGAAGCTCGAAATTATCTCAGTTTACATCTTCTCTATTCTAATTAGAAATCCATCTTCCTCCTGTTTCCTACTTCGAGAGAGCTACATAAGTTCTTAAGAACGAGCATATTAATTCCAGAGAGATAAGACGACTCATAATTCGCGAATGTTTATGCTTTCACCTTCCCCATAAATGCATTTCGGCTCTAGTGCTGTCTGCCACGTGCGATTTGCGCACTCCACCCCTTATGTATGTGATGGGCTTTCTCTTGCTCATATTTATACCTAGATACGCGTGGTGGAGTCCAATTGCCTACCACATCTTGTTGGATAGCCACATGAATGCATGACTATACGGTGTGTAGCATGGGCAACACTACATTGTAATAATGTCTGGGGTTATCATTCAGAAAACTAACACCTACACCAAACCGTTGGTATATTACTGCTTGTTTTCAGATGTTATTAATATGTCACTAAATAATGACCCCGAGCTGCCCTTAAAGAATTACCGGTTTTCAGAGTTATATCGAAAGCAGGACTTGCGAAGAACCTGTTCCGAGAATGTCAAACCCTTCTCTTTTTATATGGAGGAGAGTATGGATATATCATATTAGATCGAATCATTATTATCTAAATGTTGGGGTAAAAAAGAAAAGCTACAAAATTACTTCACTGGAGTTGATACTACATTCTGCTAGGTCTTAGAATTTATTTAAAAAACCTGGTCGACGCTTCCCACATTTCTCGCCATGTGTTCTGTCTCAGTATAGTCTGAGAATGTAACCAAAAATCGGACAAGGTCCTACTTTGGCCTGAGCCTAAGTTGCAGAATGTAAGTTGTCAAAATTCGAATTCCGAGAATATTTTTCCTTACGTTCCATAAATCGGAATAAATTCGTATAAAAGATAATGTTATATCAAGAGCTCAATGTGCAGTTCATCTAAATGACGATAGACGTAATTTTTGGGTGTAAGAGCATCAATCCTTTAAAACCAAATCTCAGTTTCTATAAGATATCGGTCATTGAGAGTCTTAAAACTGGCGTTCACTAGCACTCTTGGTTATTAGGAGTATTAGCTTGTGATTTCATTTACCAATGGACTACCGCACCAAGGAACGCCAAACCACATGGATCATAAACACTATAAGTGTCGCTCGCCCAGGAGTTATCCGTGTCACGATTAATCTCTCGCCCCATGCGAAAAGCGCCTGATGTACATGTCCATAGTTAACTATATAATCTCATCTATAAATAATAAATTCTTTCATCCCGTTATCAATTTTTCTTCAGTACATCATTTGTTTCAATGCTAAATTAATTATTCGATCCTGACCACACTCCTCTGAATCCACTGTCCTATCAACCCCTTGCAAGCTAACCTTGAATTTTAGCTATAGCGCGTACATATCAATTCCTCGGCTAAGTTACTACCCCCCGGCGCTACTATAGCGTTCAAAGTGACAAAATATCTCTTAGCATTTTACCGAAACTTTTACAAGCACCCCGCTATATATTCACAGCATCGCATATACTCCCCCTACCAAGTTCACTAGAGGAATCAGTTCACCCATATTTCGCACCCTAATACCCTTTCACCACGGGCGGCTATCCTATTCCTTTTCCCTGGTCTCTTCTCCCATATCATCACAGGACAACATATAACCTCTTTATACTCTATCACATATTACTGGAAGCATTTCTCACATCCACGACTAACTCCTTTCTTCATCCAACCACAATATCCATTCAAGTCCCTAAATTCTTATCGCAAAATAGATCCTATACTATATTGTTCCATATATAGCCTGCTCACTCATCTAATTAACAATCCTACTTTAATACATAATATCACATAGTATCTCACAGAGACTATCCTTCACAATATATATTATATCATATTATAAACCTAAATATATTATATAAATATAAACCATAACTATAATAATATATCTAATTTACTATACTACATTATTAACTTCATTCGACCTCACTTCACTTATACATCAACCTGTAACCTAATATAAAATATCGTCTCTCTTTAGAGTTAGTTGTGGTGTCTCCGTGTGTAAGGTAACTATTTTCAGATTTTTCTCAGACATCGTTAGATGTGATAGATGTCCACAACATGGGCAAGGGCCGGGTTCGATCCTCATTCTCGCACACTTCACGACTATCTAAAGAATCTATATACCTACGAGAAGTCTCTCCTCAGGATAAAATAAGTATCGGCATTTGTGACTTTTAATATCATACGCATATATATATATATAATAGTAGAAGGAGCTAACCTTACTTCACTCTTCACTTATTATTCTATTCCCATTTAACTTACTACACTAACCTATGAAAAATTACCCGAGTTGCTTACTGACCGTAGTATAACTATATTATATATATCTTATTATCATCACCTATAACCATCTATCTGAATTTGCTATTACATTTTATTCATTAAAACCCAAATCCATTATATATAATTTTGATATATAGTATCTATATATATATTTATATATATAATATATATATATAATATTTAATTTATTAAATAGGATGGGATATGTATAGTAAAAAGTATAATATTATATTATATATAAGTAATAATAATATATATAAATTATATATATTTAATAATATATATATTATATAAATATTCATTAATATAATATATTATATATTATATTAAGTATATAATAATTAATTATTATATAATTTCCATATAATATTATATATAATGATATATTATATATATCTAATATATAATGAATTAAGAGTATATAATTTAAATATATCTCCAAACATCTAAAATGTTACATAGCTTTTTTTTTCTATATATTAATATAAATTATATATTAATAATTATAATATAATAAATATATTATAATACTAAATATATATATATTGTTGAAATGGGGTATTAGCGGATTAAATCGATAAAAATGTTATTTTACTATTATAAAATTATTTATTAAGTGTTTTATTTTATAACTTTTACTTTTAAGGTTTAAAAAATATTTTCGTAGTCTCCGTTTATATTAACTTTTGGTTAACATGTAACAGAATATTTGATTAATATTGGGTTTAGCTATAACAGACAAATGAAACTCAAAAAGCTATTATGATATACATTCTATTAATTTTATTGAAGGTGTATATATTTGTAATTTATGAGATGAGTCAGCAATCATGTATTTATCTACTAAAGGTTTTTTTTTTCTGTTCATTGTCTCTTTCTTCTCTCCCTCTCTCTATCTCTCCCTCCCTTTCTCTCTCTCTCTCTTCTCTCTCCTTTGTAATCTCAATCTCTTTCTGCTCGTCTCTCTTTGCTTTCGTCTCTCTTTTGTCATTTCTCTTCTCTCTCTCTCTCCTCTCTCTCTCTCATCTCTCCTCTCTCTCTCTCTGCTCCTCATCTCGTCTCTCTCTCTCTCTTCCGTCGTCTCTGTCTCTTCTCATCTCTCTCTGACTTCCCTTTCCAAGTCGTTCGTAGCATGCAGTTGCCGAAAGTTGCCATTTTTTTTTCATTCCTTTAAAACTATTGAAATATAATAGGTGCTATATCCTCTGGATGGATTGATCTGTCGCCTATGCAAACGTATAAGATACACTAGCCACGCACCGCCCAGATAGCCGTTTCTAAACTATTCCCATCATGATTTTACTACATCCGGTAACTTACATGGTTTTTTTTATCCTGCCTCTGACGCTTCTTACCCTTCATTATACTCTCTCTCGTCTACTACGTGCGTGACCAGACGCTTCCTCAACTTCAATATAGTTTCGTTTAGAGATCAGCGGCCATCGTTGTAACAATTCTCCTAGCATGTTCTTGTGCAGGAAAACATGGTTGTTTTCAAGTTTCAATGCCTCAATACCTTCATATACAACTAAAATTCTCCTTCCTCTCTCTCTCTCTCTCTCATCTCTCTCTGCTCTCGTCATCTCTTCTCCTCCTCTATCATCTCTTCTCATCTCCTTCTTCTCTTCTCTCTCTCCTCTCCTCTCTCCTCTCTCTCGTCTCTCAGACTGTAATTTCTTTTTTGAGATAGAAATACATCATAAATTACACTATGGCTTCCTTTAATGGCCTCCATAGCCACTTTCTCTGTTTCGATCTTTCTTAGAAAGAACATATTATGTTCTTTAATTAAACAAGCTCTAAGATGCTAAGTGTTCCGAGGCGTCCTCAGAACTTCTCAATTGCCCGCCTCAGTATATGGGCCTTGTTTGTTCGCTCTTGCATGAGGTACGCACGCATATGTGAGGCTGGTTCCACTCACACCGCAGGCTTTCTTGTAATCGAATCTTTTGTCGCAGTATTATTCCACTTCACTAACTGCTGTCTAAAAGTTCGTTCCTGCTATGGAACTACTTGCAATCTCTCTCCTTATATCATGGTAGTAGCCACACGACACTGATCTTCTGTGATAGAACAAGGTATATAATAGATAAATATAATAGAAGTTTAATATTAAATAGTATAATTTATTTTTAATGTCTTACCTCATGTATAAAGTAGATGCGAGCCTTCATTACAACTTTCTTAGCAAATGTGTAAATAGATGGATTGTAATAGTAGAAAGATGATGGGTAGATAATATGAATTGTTCGAGCAGTTAACTAGTGTGCTAAGTGGTTTTTATACTTTAATTTTTAATCTAATTGTAAAATTAAGATAGGAAACTCACTAGTTTAGTCTGAATCTCTATTATTATTATTCTATTTGTCAGCTTCTTCATCTTTTAGATCACTATATTGCTCAGTATCTATCTCATCTCTTGATTAATTTATATTACAACGATTTCTATATTATATAGTTATATTTATTCTATAATTTAGTCAGATTTAATCATTAATTATAATTATAATATAATCAAAATCAAATATTTTGATAGAAAGAAAAAGAAGCATAAAATCTGCCACATAGAAAAATGCCTTGTCATTACTAATGCAATGACAAGGCATTTTTATTTACCATTCATCACACTCACACCACTCTCTCTTCCTTCTCTCATCCACCTAGTGCTCGTTCGACTCGTCAATCTACGCTGCTTTGTTTCGTCAATCTACATTGCTTTGCTTCGCCAATCTACACTGATTTACTTATTCTTTCATGCTCACTACTCACAAACTCTCCACCACACTTCCTTCTTTTATCTTCTTTAATTCCAAATTAATTCACTTAAAGGCCCCAGGGTTAGAAGGATTTTTTGAGATAAGAAATCATTTATTGATTTTTTTTGATTTTTGGATTTTTTTTTGGATTTTTTTGGAATCGTGACGTCACGCGAATATAATTTGTAAACAAACTATTTTTTTAAGTTCGATTCTTACAAATTCGAGGCCATAACAAACGATCCTTATAAGTCACACACCCAAAAACCTCCTTGAGGTGTCCTATGCATAGGTTTTATAGGGAACATTTTTCAATATTTCTAGGGTCTGGGTTTATAAAACTTTAAAATGTCTGACTTTCACTCAAATTTGATGCGCTTAATTTCATGTATCTAAGAGAAAGAAGATTGAATTATAATTCTTAATTTTTTTTTTTTACAAAAAGTTTAGTTAATTGAACTAATCTCTTTTTCAGATAGGCTGGGAGGGTGAGAGAGATGAAGCGTTGGTTGGAAACACGGGAAGTGTTTATTATATTATTTAAGTGTTCAAATATTTATATTGGTATTTTATTATATTTTATGTTATTGCAGTGTAAAAATAATTTAATCGGGTGGTGGCTTTAAACTATAGTAAATTAAAAACGTTCAAACTTCATTATAAAGTGAATGGACTTATCTTACACCTTCATTATATTGGTTTTAGGTAAGACATAATTCGGTTTTGTTTATTGCTACCATTGTATATTTACACAGTGGTAGCAGAGCGTAGTTCCAGAAGAAGCTTCATCTAAGTATGGTGGAAAACAATTCGAAGGAAGGTGTGAGAGGGAGAAGGTGACTGTATGTTCAAGGTTTATGGGAGGAGAGGAGAATTTCGAGCAATGGAGAGAGAGAGAGTGGCAACTTGACTACTATTGAAAGGTGACTGTATAAAGTACTCGTGTCTTGAAATAAAGTTACGCCTATTAGAAGGGGCCTTTGAGACAATTAAGGAAATCAATAATGTCGAATTAATGAAGAAGAGAGAAGAGGCTCTGATAGAAAAGCTCAATTCCTGGTATGGGAAGGACAAAGCCACTGAAAAATTTAACAAAATGAGGAAACTTTTCACTATAGGGAGGAAGTAGGAGGAGGAAATGAGAGTATTTGAGGAAAGATTTGAGAGAAAATAAAAGGAATGCGAAACAGCAGGAGGAAGGACGATGACAGAAGATATTAGTGGAAATTTGCTGTTAGAGAGGGCGAATATAACAAAATAAAAGTTATTCCAAGCTGCTTGTGGGAAAGAGATCACATTTGAAGGTAGCTATGAGAAAAATGTTAATAAGGATATTTTTAACCTGTAATAAAAATGGAAAAAAAAGGAGTTTAAACAACATGAAATGGAGCGATGGAGTAGAGAAGGAAATAGAAGGAAGAATCCAATAAGATTTGGTTGAGTGACAAGATGTGTGAATTGTAATTCTGAATATCATTGGGTAGTGGATTGTCCCAACAAATGGGAAAACAAAATAGAAGAGTGGCAAAGATAGAAGAGAGAGTAAGAGCAATGAAGAAAAATTCGGAACAAAGTGAGGTGACGTTTCTCATAGAAAATAAAGAGAATAAAGAGGGAGATTATGAAGATATACATAGAAGCTATCTTGGACACTGGTTGTACAAAATCACTTTGTGGAGAAAGATGACTAGCAAGGATAATGATGGAGTTGAGTAGTGAAGAAAAGAGCTGAGTAAATGGTGATCAAAAAACTATATATTTGGAAAAAGTACTTATGAAGCTATCAAAAGCATTGAAATACCCTGCAGCCTGAAGGTATATAGGCTTAATTAATATACGAAATAATAAAAAGGGACATACTATGGTTAATAGGGAGAGAAACGATGGAGATGAAGGATATGAAAGTGGATCTAGCATGGTGTGCTTATAGAATCTACCATTGAGACATGAAAAAGGAAAACAAAAAACATATAAGGATCCCCATGATCAAAGGAGTGACAAAAGAAGAAATTTGGTATTGAAGATTAGAAAGAAGTTGAGTTGAAAGACAAGAACGTAGAAAAAGGAAATTGTGTAAATTACATTCGTAGTTTGGGCATGGGAAATGGAAAAAAAATCTTAAAGCTAATACAGGATAGGATGCATACCAGGACCAGGGTTTGGAAGATGAAGTAATAGAGAAGGTAGAAGGTGAAGGTGAGCTAAGAGAAATTTGTGTTTGATGTGAGGTATGAGACGTGTGGAATCCACCAAAGCCCACGGTTAGTTTTTCGATGTCAACTACATTTAATGAAAATGTAGCCATGAATCTAGGGGCGGTGGAGGGAAGTATGTTTTATTTCAATGGTGGATTTAGTTACTCATTATTCCCAGGGAGCATGAATAAGGAGTAAAAGAGGAGAGGAAAATCATGGAAAGATGGATAACCATATTTGGAGCACAAGGTACTTTCTTGACCGATATAATGGATTAGAATTTTAGAATGAGGAGGTAAAAATTCTAACAGATTCAATATAAGGTTAAGTAGCACACCATCAGAAAGCCCTGGAGTAATAGGATATGTGAAAAAATGACAGGCGTAGTGAAAGATTCAATTAGGAAGATTAGTCAGGAAATTAAAAAAAAAAATGTACTCGAGTTGGTCAGATGCTGCTGCAAAAAAAAAATAAGCTAGGTAGTAAAAGTGGTTATGCACCGAACCAATTAGTACTTGGTAAGACCTTTAATATCCCAAATATGATAAACAATGCGAGACCTTAAAGTTTAGAGAAGGGTAATGAAGAAAGGATAATCAAGAGAAAATCTCGTTCCTATGTATAAGGCTACGGAAATTCAACGTCAACAGGAGGCAAGCGAAAAAATGAAAAGAACCTCAGTGGAAAATGTAAGGGAACATAAAATAGATGACATCGTTGGAGAGGAAGTGTATTATAAGAGAAAATGAAAAAAAAGAGTGGAGAGGACCAGCAAAAATCATGAGTGGACGGAAAGACAGTGGCAGTAAAACACGGAGGGTCAATTTGAAAAGTGAATAGGATAAACATAACTAGGATAAAGAAACGGAGTAGAGGCAGAGTTGAAGATGAAAGAGTAACTAAAGAGAACGAAAAAGAAGAGATGAGTACAGATGAGGAAGAATTCGAGGAAGATGGATAGACAAATGATACACGTAGAAGAGTAAGAAAGGAGGGAAGAAATGGACGTAGAAGAGGAAGAAATATCTCAGATGATGAAAGGAGAAAGGTACAGGGCTGAAAAGTCAGAAGGCAAAAAAGGAAATAGAAAAGAAAATTTAAGTAGAGCAGGTAAATCAACAAGTAAAAGATGGAATAATTGCTATAAAATAGAAAATCTCCAAACAGGGGAAATAACCTGGTTGGATTTTATTGAGTGTAGTAATATTGAGAAAAGTCCAGGAGGAGGAGGAGGTATTCCTGAGAGCTTTTGAAGATTAGCAAGTTCAAATGCAAAAATGAGAGAATTAGCAATTTCGAGAGAGCATAAGGTCTAGGTAATGACTAGCCGGTGGGTGATTACTGAAAAAAATAAAGGAGGGAAGGAGAGTGTGTAAGGCAAGGTTGGTGGTTAGAGGTTTTGAGGAAGAAAATGGGAGAAATATTAACGGACGCTCCGACATGTTCGACAGACGCTCAAATTGTGCGTAGGTATAATAAACAGGTACGGCTGGAATTGCAAGATTTTGGATATGATACCATATCTTCGAGGCGATAAATTGGAGAGAACTTCAAAATAAACCTCCAAAGAAGGCCAGAACTGAAGGAATATGGAAACTAAAGGAAGGCAGTGTATGGGCTGAAAGATGCTGCAGATGCGTGTTATGATTACTAATGGGAGTAATGTGTACACATGTGGATGACTTTTTATGTAAGCAGGCAACAGCATATTTGAGAAGTAATACGAGACTTGGAAAAACGTTTAACAATAGGAACTGAAGAACAGAGAACATTTAAATATGCAGGGGTTGTAGTAGGACAAGATGGACCAGTGATTAGGATGGATCAGAATAACATCAGTAATATTAGACATGAAGAGATCTACTGACCAATAAAAGATGAAAGAGATGACAAGGTGTAGATCATTGGTAGGACCATTAAACTGGATAACTCAGCACACAATACCAGATATTGCCTATAATGTAAGTGATCTTAGTAGGGCTAATAAAGAGGCTCATGGGAGTGATAAAAAAAATGAGTAAAGTAATCAGGAAAGTAAAGAAAGGGTTTTTAAGGACAAAACCGAGCAATATTTGCAAGGAAATGCTAAATTTGAAGCTTTCACAAATGCATCTTTTGGGAATATAAATAAAGAAAAGTTCAAATAGTATATGTGATAAGCGTGGTCAATGAATTAGGGAATAAATATTCAATATTTTGGAAATCTGGAATAGCCAAAAGAGTGGCAAAATACACAATTGGTGCAGAGACATTAGCCTTGGTGGAGGGTGCAGAGACTGCCATATATTTGAGACAGATTTGGAAGGAGATTACAGAGGGGGAGGGGTATCTATTGAAGCAAAAACATAGTAAGACCTTGAGCAGAATCATGCTGGAAATATTAGTGTGACATTGGATAGGGACCAACGGAACAAATGGCAGACATTCTAACAAAGGAAAGAGTGAGATGTCATAACGTTAAGACATATGTAGAGGGAGAGGAGAAAGGGGGAGATGAGAAAAAGAGGTTTATCTTGATTAATTGAAGCTAATCTATTTTTCAGATAGGCTGGGATGGTGAAAGATATGAAGCATCAGCTGGAAACACGCAGTGTGTTTATTATTTAAGTGTTTAAATATTTATATTGGTATTTTTATTATTTTTTTATTGCATTGCAATGTCAAAATAATTTAATAGAGTCTGTGGCTTTAAACTATGGTAAATTAAAACCTTCATTGTAAAGTGCTAATGGACAATAACAATCAGCCAATAGATTTAATATTGAAATAAGGGTAACTAATTAGTAACTGGCTGTGGGTTCACTTGATCAATAACTTGTATGGGTTGGTGCGATTTATGAGAACTTTTATTTATATAATGCCTTTATTGTAAACTAAAATTAAAATCTTAATATACACTTCCACTTAATGGTAACAAATCATCTTAGATCTTCATTATATTGGTTTTAGGAAAGAGTTAATTCTTTTTTGTTTAATGCTACCACTTGTATATTTACACAAAGTTAATAAAATTTATTACGTAACAATAATTCTTAAAATCAAATATTGAAATGGTTTATTCAATCCTGGTTAAGAAACAAAAAGTTGACATTTAAAGGTAGTAGTTTGAAGTTTACACCCTTAACGCTTAAACACACGTTTATTTAGTATAAATATTCCAAGCAAATAATTTCCTCTTACCTTTTATATTCTCCCCTGCTTAAATTTGAAAATTTTAGTTAGTAATATGATGATCAATATGAAACTAATTGATATTATTCTATTCAGCGAATCACCTACACCATTAACCATTCTCATATCCTCTTTGTCTCCAACATCAAGACTCTCACTATAATCCTCCATTCCTCTAACTTCTATATTTTCTCTTTTGTTTAATTAAATTTTTATATATTGCCAAAAACTTATTTAATTTTCATTTTATAAATTATAGAAGAAAAAATTTGGTGGTATAGCATTCAAATTTAAATAAATTTTTGCCAATATAAAAAATTATAAAATATTTTCGTAAATAGATAAATGGATAATTATAATTATAACTTACATTCTACATTGACCTGAAAGATATAAAAACCATAAAGTTTACTTCTCCAAAGGACAAATTTGCATTTACAAAATAAATCTAAAAACTTACCATATCGTAAGTATTATCGCAAGCGAGTACAAGGACATCCATTGGCGATGTATGATTCGTTAAATTAGTGGAAAAACAACACCCAGTGCAAGTTAGGAATAGAATTAATCCCTTCAATTGGTTAGATTATAGAAGAAAAAAAGATTAATGTTCGACTGTTTGTTTTAGTAAGCTTATAGTTAATAGGTCTGCTTATGTTAGACGCATCTCGAATTAGCAGATTAGGGGTACCTCACCAAGGAAGGTTTTGGACAAAGCCCCGCACTAAAGAAGGATCCTATATCTCAAAGAAAGAAGGGTTTTCATAGACTAAGTCAGTACTCAGTGGGCAGAACACGTTTGTTAGGAACAAGATATCATATATTCTCTTTCGGTTATGATTACTTAAGGATATATGTTATGAGTTAGCAAAGTAAATAGGCTCAACAAGAGTCATGGGGGTATGTTTTCTTCAGAAAGAGTGAAATCATAATATCTTACCACCCCCTATAAACCCCCCCCCAAGCTAGACTGATGTATTCATATGGGATTTTAACAGACAAAATGTATTTTCATAAAAATTGGACGAAGAAAAACTCGTATAATAAGTGCAGCGAGTGTTCTTTTTCATAGATCAGTACTTATTAGGTGTTGGCGCCACTCCGCGAAGGCCATAATAAAAAAAAAGTAAATTAAATATTTAACGCCGAATGCCTATTAAATAACAGTAGAAAAGTATTTTGGTGACAGAGCAGCAGGATGTTAAGTGTGTGGTACTTTAATTGGATTGAAAACTGGTTGTGACTACAGGGCGCCCTTGAATCCCAGGATAAATTTTGAGTAGCATACGTCTTTCAAACTTATTTATATAGTGGTGTGAGATTAAACACCTTGTTCACTCTGTGTAGCAATGCTTTGGAATCTATAAAGGAAGTTTTATAGTATAGATGAGCTCATGACCATGGGTTAAAGGTCATGTCTTAAATGTGCTCAAGATGACTTTCTCTCTGTGACTTTTTCTCGTGAAAAAATGATGTATATTTCATGGTGTTCATATTGAATCCCTTGCCACTTTTTTTGGAGTTGGTGTATTTACCAATCTTTATTATGACAGAGTCGTATTGTGTATAAAATCGGTAAATCGGTTAGGCATTTGCGAGACAAGCTCTGTTATAGTGCTCTCTATTAGGTCATATGACATATCTTTTATCATAAATTCTTAGAATTAAAATTGCTATGTTATGAATATATTCCTTGTACTTGCATTGTCTAAATTTCTTTTGGGCATGTTGGAATTTTTATGAAAAATTATAAATAGGAACTCTATATAATACAATTCCGATATTTAAATAATTAATGTTTAAACGTCGTTACTTCTTCTCTTTGATTGGCAGTTAACACAGCTCATTCTGTATAGTGACCCATCTGTAGCCCTTCATAAATTGAAACTATTTATTTTCCACTTACTCTAAACTTATACTAGTACCTAGGGATCTATTATATTCAATAAAAGGATTCTCTAAAAACGTTTAGTTGTTTTCCTACCTCACACATATCGTATTATAGACAAACGGTAATTCTTTTAATTGCCTCCGAAAGTTAACCAGACTTCATATTATTTGATATATAAAGTTCTTATAGGACATAACTGTATCCTAAGTAGAAATATCTTTGCCACATTAATGAGAACATGTTTTCTCACACCTGACTACTACTATAATAAACACTCAACTATCACTCTTGTGATATAGGAAGGAATACCATATTCCCAAGCGATTAGCTTGTTTTACTCAACTAGGTTATTGATTTTTATAAAATGAATATCACTTCTGTCGTTGTGTTTCAAAACTTGTGTTTTCTTTAAGTAAGCAAGGTGTGAAGACTATTACACGCTGTTTGTACGAATAAATTGTATTGATTAAGAAAAACTAATTTTAATAAATTAATTAGTAAAAATAATTTAATCAAAAAAAAAATACTATAATAATCTAAATTTTTAATAATAATTAATATAATTATTTAATAATAAAAAAAAAATTATAATATAACAAGATGAAATCAATAATTGGCTAATAATAAATAATAATAAATCCAAGATATCAATTTTTAAGTAATGTTTTAAGTAAATGGTTATAAAAGTGATAAAAATAAAAACAAGCTATATATTAAAGTATATCAAAATTAGTTTAAGTTAATGATATGAAAGTAGGTAAGTACTGGTTGGTTTGCTAGCAAATAAGGTATTAAAAGATCCAATACAGGTTGAATATAAGGAGCAAGGTCAGGCTGTTAGTTCACAAGTACTCTTATTTGGAGAATGCCTCTAAATATCACATCACCTCCATTATCCAGCAGGCCTCGGAAGTATTGAATATTAATTATGGAAGACAAGGAGATTAGGAATCTGGTAAGATCTTTTTAAGGTCTGTGGCACACTCGCTGAGTAGGGTTCTAATTAACATGGAAGAATATTTTAGCTTATGAAACAAGTATATTATGTCATAGCTTTCATTATACGAATATGTATATTTGTTTGTGCATCTAACCCCCAGGGAAGATAGCGAGACTGAAAATAAAATTATATTTTGCTGCAAAAAAGAAGGATTATAAGTAATATTCACGGAATAACAAAAAAAATAATCTAAATTAATAACTACCTATATATTATAGTAAGTAAATATATATATGTATAATATAATATATATATAATATTAATATCTCCACCATTAATAAATCATATTATCTTGAGTACTACTTTAAATTTATTAAAAGTAATAATATAGCGAATTTCGTCAGACAGACAATCACTAATAAAAATGCTTCCCTAACCTTAGGTATCTGATATTATACCTACTAAATATATAATAATAATATAAAAATATATTATAATATAAACTTATTATCCAACATCCAAATATATATCATATCTATATTCATACTATATTTATATATATAGATATATATATATTATTAACTATAAGGATATATATATAATATATATAATAAATATATATATAATAATATATATTAATAATATAAATATAATATATATATTAAATTATATTATAATATATAAATATTATATAATTATAAATATATTATATATATATATATATTATATTATATATTAAATATATATTATAATATTATATATAATATATATTATTATATTTATTTAATATAAATATATATCCAAATCTGAAACTAGCTCTAGACTGTCTATACATATTATGATAACATATAAGAACATCTTTATTCTCACCATTGCAACTCGGGCTACGGAGCTCACCTTTACTATCACCATTAAAATATACTAATTTTTACTTAAATAATATTTTAAATAAAACGCCACTTCACTCACCTAATATTACATACGTCGTATATATATAAATATAAAATGTTATCGTATAAATCAGATCGTGAAGATTCATTATTTGGAGTTATAAAATTTAAATATATTTAATGGTATGCTTAATGTTTATAATCAAGGTTCAAACATGTTTAATTATTTTTCTGCATGAATTAAATAATAGGATTTATAGCACTTAAATTATTATATGATAGATAAATGTAAAACAAATAAAAAAAGATAATATAATATACGAGTAAGTAGCTAACTATACAACAATAGAAACAAGACCTGAATTGCCAAAATCATATAAGAGACAGTGATGGGAATCATGGTCTTATATGTAATTGTCGCACCCCAATATTTTTAATAAGGATAAAAAAGCTGATTCATAATTCTTGTACCAAATTGAATAAAAAATAATCAAAATGTGAAAAGAATTATCAAATGAAGGACAAAAATTTTAATGTTTATCAAGATATTTGCATAAGTTATATAAAAGATTATTTATTATATTTTACTTATAATATTACATTATTAATATTTTCTAATTTAAACTCTGATAAATTTATGTTTATTTTTTTATTTATATATGACGATCATATTATTATTAATATATAAACTTATTATTATTATTATAGATATATAATTATTATTAAAATTATATTAAAATTAATAATATATAATTATTATACCATTATTATACCCTTGAATGAACCTCCCAATCTAGCATTCATTAATTTAGGGACCACTCGGAACAAAAAAACAGACAATTTGACACAAAAAGAAAAGAAAATAATTAAAAATATAGGAAGAATAGGAAACCTTTAACAAATTCTACTAAGATTCAAAATACGCCTTAACATAAACTTACCAATTATATTGAATCTATCTGTCACTACATTTATCATAAACTCAAATTAATTTCATTTTTTAATGAAAGAAATATGCTAATCCAAATAATAAGTTAATTCGTTTGAAGTACTCACTAAATGGGTGAATAGTAAAAAACCATAAGCAAAACAATGCACGCTTAAGCAGTGGCCCCTCTATTCTCCAGGTATCGAAATAGAAAAACAAGGACCAAGCATTTAGATTATATAAATAATTGGACACTAAGGTAAAATATATAATAATTTACCTAAAATACATGAATAAAACATATATAATGAATAACTAATTTTGGCAAAGTGTAAAAAAAGTTATGGGTATTACCGGCTCAAAATTGACAGAAATGTAAGGAAGAGCTTTGAAATTAATTCGCGCAGACGAAACGATTATCTACCTGTTCCACAACTTAAATAATAGATAATAATTAATAATAATATTATCATATATTATTAAGAAATATTAATATAATAATATAATCAATAATCGAATAATAATAATAATAAATATCAGTAATAAAAATAATATAATCTACTGAGAATGAAGAAAAAGGATCACCACTCAATCGTTTTGTACAGTTAAACACACCAATTTTAAACGGGCAGAAGCCCTAATCTAGTGTATTGGGTACAGCAAATGTCTCAAATTTTTATTATATGCATGAATTATCTAGAAGCAAGATGGAAAAAAGCAATAGAAGAAGAACAGTCGCATTCTTTACACACGCACCGGTAACCAAGTGTACGAACCGAAACAATCTGTCGCATTAGTATGGGCGAAGTTGCTTCCCTACGCCTATGTGACTGAAACTAGGGCGCTTATTTTGGTGTTTAGATACCATTGACTTCCCAATTATAATAGCGTGAAAAGCAAATCTTTATATATGGAAGTTCAGAAACTGCAGATGCGTTATAAAAGGGATGACCTTAGAACTATGCTCGTTTGGTTAGGAAAACTTATTTGATTAAAAAACATAATTTTTAAAAAATTGTTAATGTTATTGTTATAGTTATTACAAATTTTCCAAAATAAACAAAGATATGTATAAAATATTTAATCCTCATTTTATTTAAAATGTTATATTTTAATTAATTCAAAAAAAAACAAGAATAAAAAATTTCTCAACTCGACTTCAATAGCAAATTTAGTCTAATACTAGAATAGTTTTTAAAATTGGGTCTTTATTTTTATAAAATTTCGTCGGTCCTTAAGTGTAAAAATAAACAATTGTTCTCTTTCTATAAAATGTTTATATTACTGACAGACCATTAAACCTTAAATAATGTACAAATCACTCTAAAAAGAAACCATACTTCTAACCCAGCAATTTCAATCTTATACCGAAAGCCCATTCTGTGTATTATAGACCATCTTCTATGTGAGTACTTGATCGTATTCCATACTATAATATTCTGTCACCTGTCAAGAATCTTCTTGGCTATTATTCACACTTAAAATACAAACATATTCGTTTTAGAATTACACTAAAATCGCTAGTATGAAAATTCAATTTTCGCAGTGAACCCTACCGGAAACTATGAATTAGAAGAATGATAACAAAGCACAGAATGTGGCGTTCGGAAGTCATAGGGTTGGGATATAAACGAGATGAAAATAGTTGATTTAGAACTAGAACAATATTTGAAACGGTGAAGATTATTTGTATGTAGATGAATTTGACCTCGAGAGAAGTGGATCTCGTGTACAATTATAATAGACCGGCATTAAGACCACCTTCGGAAAGAAAAAACGGCGATTCATAAATAGAATCAGTCTTTACATCTCTTCCCTCTTTATTGATTTAGCGATACATATAGCCCCAATAGTAAAAGTATTAGTAATGTTAGGGTTTACTAATACTAATACCTACTAATACAAAAGAAATTGGTATTAATATTTCAGGCTTTATGTATGAGTAAGATGTTACAGCCAATATAAACTCATTTATTTAAAAAATGGGACACTAAAATGCTGATGAATTCAAATTTGATGATTGTCCAGTAGTGAAATAACCCCAAAAGGATTCTCGGCTCTATTGAATTGCAATAACCAATCACCACCCAAACTCACATTTTCCCCAACCTTCGCTCCAACTCTCTTCGCACCACGCTTGTGAAGAAATATATACAACTATCATATTTACTTGGATGGATACAAACGAGGTACAGGTATATACCCTAGTAAAGAAGTACATTCAATAGTTCTCGACAACTAGATATTTATTGATATGGTTTATAGTTTCTTAACTATCTATATATCCCGAATTGAATAATATCAGGTCTTACTCAACCCAATAAGTCTACGTTTGTTTATCGATTGATTCAGCCACCAGAGCAAAATACTCCAATAATAGGCATTGTTTGTACTGAGTGCTTAACTAAACTTTCACTCGGCAGGAACAAGGGAATAAACGCTAATAGACTCTAAATGGCTTTACTAACTACGCACAAACACATTCAGAATAAGATCTACTAAATAATTACTCATTCTTATCCACGCACTATTCAAGGGGCCTTTCATCGCATGGGAAGGAATAACGTAGGTTCTGGATTGATATCCTGTTACTAAATCTCGGATACTAGTAACGATTTTTGGGTGAGTGCAAACGCTGCGTCAGACTCATAGCCGATATCTGACTCTGTCTTCATCTCATTCACTAGAACTTTTCAAGGTGAACGTCTAGAGTGAAGCATCCTAGAAGAGATAAAGAGTGACCGATCTATTATACTCAACTTCTCGTAATAAACAAACTCTACCGTATTTTTAAACTGAAGACCAGTAAATTATTGTTGTTATTGGCAATCTAGTGTGTGCCGAAAAATCTTCGACTATCTAATAAGGCATTATATATAGAACATCAATAGACGTGGGCCTCACTCATCTCATAGATGAGATCCTCAAACGAAATAGAATATTAATCTCTGAATATTCGTGAACGTCCATCTCTAACTAGCCCTCTATTTTGAACTTGACCTGTACAATTATTGTCCTGGCATTGTATCTTATCAATATTACTCTCTCATTCGAGTCCCTGAGGGATGTTACGAGAGGAATGATCATCTGACCGGTGTTATTGAGATATGATGATGTCTAATTGGTCCGAAGTCAATTCCATGCATAAGATAATTTTTATATATTCAAAAGCCGTGGACAGGTATATTAGTGACAACTGATATGCAAATTTCCGCGCTCCTGAAATATGTCATTGGAAATTTTTAAGATGATCATTTATTAGAGGGGAAAGCGGTAGAATGAAACTACAAGCAGTAAAAATTCATTTAACTCTACCAAATCCGGATATATGCTATATCCTTAGTCATACATTTGGACGACGAGGAGTGATGGCGTGCGCACAGTAGACAGTTGGCATATATGTGCGATGTATTATCTAAAAAAGTATGGTATTGTGAACACTGAATAATTCTATTACTCTCTGTTAGGTGTCCAATAGTAATGTTCTTGAAGGCTCTTTTGTAAATATTATGCTCTGAATTAAGGGATGAATGCAACCATTATTGACCGTCTATAACAGATTTATATGGTTAAGAGAAAACCTAATTTTGTATTATGGATGTTCGTATGTCTGCTTAATATTATGCACATACCAGAGAGATGTGATGTGTATTAGCGCGGAGACTAGTTAATATCCATTTCTATAGTAAAAGTAATATCGATAAGCTAGTTACTTCAATATATTTGGAACTTTCTGTTCATAATCATCCACAACAGACATGTAATAAGACATTTCATCCTGTGGAATAGGGAGCCATAGCGTCGTCTAGTCCATGAGTGTGACCAAAAATAAAATGACCCGTAACTATCATTACAAATTATAAAATAGCCCTGTCAAATAGGAGAAAAGAGTTCGCCCACGGCTGCTAAAGAGCTTGGCGAGAACAGTTGCGGAGAAGGACTTCTTTTAATAAAAAAGAAAAAAAAAGTTTTCAATCGAAATTAAGGTGTTTAAAAATTCTTTCCTGTGCCGACCAAAAATCCAAATTATCTAATCTCAAGGGTCGGAAGTGTAGAGAAAATATTGTAATGGTTGTAAATCTGCCTTAATACGTCTAGTGTGGAGGAAAAAGATCTATATTTATCGAGTCCGAATCCGATAACCCTGCTGTTAAATAGTGAAGCACTGGTTAAGATAGGTGATTTCTCGCAAAATTTCATATAGTTTTACTGACAAGTCTCAATATTTGCCTTTCAGAATCTATGTGTTACACACTACAAGTAAATGTGTAATTAAAGTGGTAATGTGTACAAAAAAAGGTAGTAATGCCACTGCCTCAAGAAATTAAGAAATTGAGACCACAAATTTTTTTAAAATAGCCTGTATGTGAGAATATGGAAATATGTCAAATCCAAAATTTTAACTGATCTAAATTGCGACAAACTATTACTAATCCAGTCCATCCCTTGTATGTTGAATTTTTAGCATTGGCCCCTATCAATATACTCTTTTTCATTAAGTCTTCAAAAGAGATACTCGCGGTTTCATTCCATTTGGAGAGATAAGATTATGGCCACCCAAGATATATCGGTTGGTCCCTCACTAGCTTTACTCATTTTCTTCTCTATCTTCTTTTTTTGTGTTTACTGCTTAGGATGATATTACCTTAACCGCATGAACGAAATAGTTATCCTTTTCTATCATGAGAACTAATGCCCCAGGTGTGCCAAGGAGAAGAGAAGAACGTATGTACGCTATTGATCCCTCGACATAACCCAAAGCAAGACTCACTCTAAACCATACCGAATTAAAGTGTGGTGCCAACGCGCCGAAAGCATGCCTCCATCCCAATAAGATGAGTGATCGAAAGAAGGCAAACACGACGAAATAGTCTATTAAAAAAATCAAGATGTTATTCATGTAAGCTCCTCGTTTGCTAATAATCTAATAGTGCTATCCTCAAGTAATAGGAGAAGATTGTTCAGTTGCGCATCTATGAGAAAGCCGGGCCAGGGAGAACATTATTAATGAATTTTAATAAATTCTATGTACCATTATCCTGAAAGGGATGTTCCCAGTATATATAAGAAAGTAAGGACTAGTTAAGCATTACTTTGTATTTGATATAAAAATGGATATCTAGTAACTTGTATCAAGTCATTAGAGAATTAATTGTATATTTAATAATTTAGATGAGAAAAATGAAAATCAACAAAAAAGTAAAAATATTTGAAGACTTTACACCTCTAATGTTGCCAATAAAAACTCATTGGAAAAGAATATATACAAAATAACAAACATAAAGTGAAAACAAATAATAAGAAAAAATAAATAAATCTAACTGATAGACTAGTAGAAGATTTTTCCGTACAGAAGTAAGGTTTTTATCAAGAATCAAAAAATCTAGTGAATTGGTGTTTTCTTCGTTATTTTTTCAGAAAAAATAAAAGACAGAAAATATTAAAATTTAGTGATTTTGGCTTTTTTTCAGGAATATTTCTAGAGTTTTTTGAAAAATGGATTAACTCATTTACTAGTTATATAGTATATATATATAGATGATTAAATTATATATATAAATATATATATAAATATAATATTAATATATATATTATACTAATATTAAATAATTATAATACTTAATATTAATTTTATAATATAATAATATATAATATAATAATATATATATATATATATATATATTAATATAATAATAATATATATATATTATATATATATAATATTTTATATATATATTAATATATAATATATAAATAATATTTATATATAAATATTATATATAATATATATAAATATATATATATATTAATATATACTATATATAATATAATTATAATATAAATAATATATAATATATAACCTTCTCTAAAAATAAAAGATATATCTAAAAAGTTGACTTACTAAATAAATAAATTATATAAATAATATCCTCTATTTCACAGTGGGCTGTATTTAGGGTGAGTGGGGACCGCGCAAGAACAAAAAAAAGAGGGACACAATGAAACGCCTCTCCCCCCGACTAAAAATTTCTAGAACAAATAAAAATTTTAAGATATTCATATCTAGATTAAATAAAAAATATTAAAGTGCAGAAGTTAAAATTAAATTTTACACATATTAATCCGTCTCTCCCGCTGGTCACGGAACAAATACCTTCCGTAAGACCATATATAAATCCTACAATATAAAAGCCAAATTAAATTTGATAACCCTATAAACAGAAAAGAACTAAATATGCAAAACAATACATGAATTTTACAGCTGATTTTGAAAAGTAATGTGTTATAAGCTACATCTTGAATCTTGAAACTGTATTGAATTGCTTTGATACAATAAGAATAACAAATTTCCTAATAAAAATACTAGACTCAATACTATTCTCATAACTTACCGAGACCCTACAAAGACTTTTATTATCGCTTATCTCAATGCCAATTATATAAATCAAAATAAAAAAATAATATACACATTTTGAGGAAAATGATTTCAAACCTAAAATCAGCTAAGATAGGATGAGAAGTTAATTAAATTATTCTTCCTTGCAAAGCTTTGTACATACCAAGAACGGTGTGTAATGTCCTTATGAGAAGATTAAAATTATATGTGTAATATTAAATATTTTAACGAAGAAATATCTAATCGATGCAAACGCACCATAATGAAAGATTTAGTTATGAAAGCAGATTATTGGATTTTGTGAGATAAAGTTGAAAACTAATTTGATATTGATTCTAGACAGGGTCATTAAAATTACCGTCAATTAGATCAACAGATTTTGTTTTAATGATCTAAAATTCACTATAATTAATCTATTCTTTGTGCAATTACATGGCAATACATTAATCCCAAAGTGGTTTAAATACGCTTCTCACCCAGTACCGCCCAAAGAAGCCTAATAAATCAATACAGTTAAAGTACCCTGATAAACCTTGAGACAAATACTAGATAATGAGAAGCTAGAAAAAAAAAAGAACATCCCTATTAGAGCAACTTGCCCTCCACCGGTACTAAAACATTATACATCAAACGTAATCAATATTTCAAGAAGGGATATATAGATTATGAAATGACGATATCATTCGTGTAACTTCGCTGCTACCTCTCCGATGTCAGGGCGAGAAATCTCTCACAGCTAAAAATTTTAGCGGTAAGGATGATTTTAGTCAATTCATATTAAATCTTCAATTTATTTGCTTAGGAAACTTTTGACACAATATATTGCCCTAGTCCATATATATTATAATATAAGATAGAAAAGGGTGAATATAAATAATATAATATAAAAGATCAGTAAATATAATAATAAGAATAATATTAACTAATAATATACTGGCTATATCTCTATCTATGAGTAAAGTGTATATAAAAATATACTAATATAATGTAGAGGGATAGTGCAGATATACCTTAATATATATAGGCTATAATAAATAATTAATACTATATATAAATTATAAATAAAATCATATGTATATATATACTATGAAAATAAAATATATTAAAAGTAAAAATACAAAATATAACTTTTATTAATAAACTTATTACTAATAGTGTTGTTAATGCATCTCTCAATACCAGTATATAAAATATTAATATTGATATATCCTAAATTTATATATATATATTATTTTGAAATCTATAATCAAATCAAAAAAAAATTAAGTATAGACCATACGATATATAAAAAATACATATATACAAAACTATATATACTATTAATTTAAATAATTAATTAATATATAATATATACATAAATATTAATATAAATTATAATAAATTATTAATTATTATTATAAAAGTGACCCCGAACGATTTTTGTGTTGGCCAAACCCCCTGTCAAAAATTCTGGTATACGTCCACTGTATAAACCTAATATACCCTATATAATACTAATAAATAATATATATATTATATATATATAATACAGATAATATAAACTAAGATAAATATACAACATCGAATATAAATAAATAAAATAATAGGTAAGATACTATATATATATAATAATATATTACTATATATATATATATATGCATATATATATATATATATATTATATGATATTATATAATAATATCAGTACTTTTTAAATGTAAATTATTGTTACACAATTTATATTATAATATGACTAATCTTAAAACAAAAAATATAAAATTTTAAATTTTTATATAAAAATGCACAATGTTATACGGAACTTTAGGCGCTATCGTAAATTTTAACTGTGAAACACAACCAACTATGTTAAAAGAAAACGAAAAAAATGGAGGATCCGCCTAATAGCAACCACATATCTTGTATATACCTGCTTAGTCCAAAGCCTTCTGGACACTTCACATAACATTATAATGGTGTATAACATGTAATGAAATTGAAGCCTCGAAAATTACATTTATAATAACCAATATTAAATCCTATAAAGATAACCGAAGTGTTTTTAAGAGAATATTCGGATTGAAAAGAATAGACTTATTATGGTAATAAGCTTCCCCGTTAATGAAATACATTAAGCCATATATATATTATATATAAGGTTAAAGTTATATATATTTAATATATTAATACTATTAAATATATAATATTATATATAATATAAACAAATATATATATATATACTATATATACTATCTATACTAAATATAAATATAAAATATGGTTATTATATAAGATAATAGTAATATACTAATATATCAACCTATATATTCTTCTTCTTATATCTTCACCTTCCTCTTTGCCCCAAGATTAAGTGAAAGGGTCAAGTGCTTGTTACAAGCATCCCGGAAGAAAGAGAAAAGCAGTACGCCGCAGGAACCATGACAGAACGTCGAAAAGAAAAGCCCAGCCAATCTTACCGCCCCACTCCTGATCACCATTAAATTAGTGGAGAGACTCAAAAAGATCGTTCAGCAGGGGACAGAAAATCGGCACCCTAGAGCATCATGGGGACCGCCGACGGACCCTCACTAGGTAAACGTCCAATGTAAAGGTCATTCACACACATGGCCCAGTGAAGCCATCTAACCTATGCCCCATTATCAAAATAACCACGCCAGCTTCTCTCTCATCAATGCACCTTAAATTCCATCTCATACGCCATCAATAGCCAAACTACAAAACATATTCCTCATCCATTCAGACATTTCAGTTCACCCACTCAAAAATCCACCCTCTTCTCTTTCGGTCTCCGCAGCCGGTCAGGTTCCAACAAACACAACTCACCTAACGATACATCCGCTAATACTAACCACTACTACTTTCATCCTTTCCACTCATGACCAACCATCTCAACATATTTCATTTATTCTCTCATTTACCCACTTTCTTCACACCACACCAATCTCTAATAATAATCGTTCAAATTTCTTTCTCATAATTTAATCAATTACTTCTCACTATCACCTAGCTACACTTCCTTAAGGAATTGTCCATTCTGAAAAAACAACATAGAACTTATAGAATCTTATACTTTACTCTACTTCCAGACCATAGTTCATTACTTACCAATATCAATAAACAGCACAGGGTAACAACATACCAACCCTCAATTATGTTAAGACTCCTGATAGCTACACATCAAGACTTAGATGCCCTTTGCATTCACCAACGATCCTCTAACTGCACCAGCCCCCAACCTACCTGACCAATTCACAACTTTCTCTACTACCACTCTGCATTTCGTTCCGTAATCCACTTCTTCATCCAACAATATACCACTCAAAAATCATATTGTTAAACCTCAGTACACGTATGTTCCTAGCTGTTCACCATTCTAACATAACTTCACATTGATATTTCGAGTTCCTTCAACTTCACAACCATAAACTAATACTCAATTAATCACGCCTCTTAATACTTTCAACCAAGACCCACCTTCTCTCACTCACCACCCTGTCCAAATCTCTCTATCATCCATCATCAAACTCTCCGAGTATTCTGCCACACCCAGAACCGAAATTCATAAAATGACTGCAATCAACCAACACATATAAATAGGTTTAAAGTAGCACCTCTCCACTTAACCAACTCCCATTTTCTCATACCATCTCTCCTTAACTACCAATTTCCTTTGCCATCCCACATCAACCCGAAATTCTCCTCAACTAAACTTCCTATCATCCACCTATGATACAAAAAATATGAAAACACCAAGAGGAGGACCAATAAACTACACAACCCCCCCTGTTTAACCCCATTACTCCAACTCAGCATAATTGTAACACTCCATAAATCTCTTACCATCACCATTGACACCCATATAATAATCCTACTATATATAAATTATATATACAATAATGATTATAAATCAGAATATTTCCTGCTCTTCCCATATAGGATCGATGAAATATTCCACGTCTAAGCACGCTATAGATTGAAGCTTAGTTGAAATACCCTGGTTGAAGTTAACAAAACCATGAAAGTATTTCGCACTTTGCAATTGGAATTTTGCTAATTATAATCCTCCCCCCAAAGATTCAACAGTTTATCTTTTCTCACTATCCAAAAATGCTCCTTTCTGGGATGTTCGATTGACCACACTTTATATTAACACGACCCAACACCCTATAAAATCTCTGTCCCACCTCTACAAAATTTGCGTTGGACGAAACTTCACTCGGTATCCCAATATGAATCGTATACATCCCAAAAAAACAATCTTCTTGCCAAAAGGATATAATGATATAAACCTCTGCTCGAGATCATTTAATACAGCTGTACCACTCATAACGATTCCTAATGCCTTCCTCACTCTACGAAATGGGTGTTACCCCTTCAGAACCCATCTTCGGTCACCACTCTTATAATCATGGGTTTCGTACACGTCTAAGAAACAGGGACTTGGTGTTTGTACAAAAGGCCTAGCAGAGAAAAAACTTGTCAAAAAATAATTATTAATTTCTTAATAACATGAATTGACCTGCTGTTGCCCAATCTCCCACCATGAACACGCAAATATTAACATTACATAATTTGGCTCTTAGGCCGAATTCAAACATCATCTATCTTTTGATACACCCAATACGGGACCCAATTTAAAATTTAAAGGAAAAATTAAATGTATATGGTTTATATAATTCCCAATAT
This sequence comes from Trachelipus rathkii, assembly GCA_015478945.1. Taxonomy (NCBI): domain Eukaryota; kingdom Metazoa; phylum Arthropoda; class Malacostraca; order Isopoda; family Trachelipodidae; genus Trachelipus; species Trachelipus rathkii. Next base: position 32,540 of record JABUQX010000768.1, read on the forward strand.
GATTAAACTCATTTTTAAAGTAAAAAATACATTAATACTATTATATCAATGAGACCATCCATCAAATTTTTTTTGAAAAAACCCAATTTTGGGATAAACTTATTCAAGCTTGTATTGTGGATTATATTATCCAGTCCCCCTTTCACAATAATGGTGGGAAAATTTATGGTATATATAAATATAACGAACATGCAAAAACAGCACATTCTCCCTCTTGCCATATCAAAGCGATACTCTTGGACAAAACCTATTCCCTGCTCAGGATCTCTTTAATCCAGCATATAGATCCCACCTCAAGCTTTTCTTCGCCTCCCTTATTATATAAAAGTGGCGCTGTCTACTCTCGCCATCATCCCCATTGAGACCAATCTATAGGCTCATATGTGCTCAAGTAACAGATACAGGGGCATCCTGTTGTAAGCCAATCATATAACCGGCCACTGCAACAAAAGTAACCCATATGGCCTCTAAACTATATAAAATTAACAATTTGCACTGGAATAAAATGGAAGAGTCAAGAATTTCCAAACTATACGGATACACCTATTCAAAAATTTAGAATGATAATTTGTTAAAACCACGGATCCCAATTATAAACTTAATATTCGTTGTACTGTAAAATCGATATATATACTAACTGTTAAATAAGGTAAGCAAAACTATCCCATATACTCCTAAGGCTCTCTCTCAATTCCGGCACAACAAACTTAAACTACTTCTCTTCAATAAATAGAACAAACTATCATTATTTCAACATATCAACTTCTTATCAAATATATCATATTTTTATGAATTATAACAAGACCCGCCCAACCCTCATGAAAGCACTTAATTCCTCATGTGGATCCTTTTATACACCTAAATGTTAGTTAAGGGTTTTTTCATATTTAGAATAAAAAACCCATTTAGGGGACATATCCGTAATTATAGTTCCTCCTATAATCGTTTCAGAGCGGAACCCTGAATACTGGTATATAGATAAGAAGCTTACTACAAGCTTATCATCACCTAAAAGTCCCAAAGTTAATATCTAATAACAATGTAATAGAGTAAGAAGAAGTTTCAATAAAAAACGAGACTTTATATTGATAATATATATTGATTTAGGTGTAATTTAAAAAAATGAAAAAATATGTGTAATAGAAAAATAAGGTCTTAGACTTTTCACTAAAATTACAACACTTAAGTATAATTTTGCTTTTTAGTAGCGTAAATGTAGAAATTAATCCTAGTACTTAGGTTGTTTCTGGCTCTAATTCAGATTCTAGGAAGAATAATTCAAAAATTTAAGGGCTTTATCCAAAATCCCAAAAAAAGAATATTATGTAAGTTCAATAAAAGCTTAATAAAAAAAATAATTACTTATAAAGAATTATGATGTATTAGAATATTTTATTATTTTTAAACTTGGCAGCACTATTGAATAAAAAAATATAGTCTTGAAATAATAGTATTTGATAATAATTAAAAAGTTATTTTTTCCTACCAACCACCCCTGTTCTGTGAAATATTTATTTGGAAAAAGTGATAATTTTAAAATTCTCAGGAGATTTCAATTGTATCAAAAAATAAAGGAATATCTCCCTGCACTATAAAGTTTACTAACTTGAGGAGGTGGTAGTCGAATAAAAAATTATACCATAAAAATAATATAATTTAAGTTTGAAGATATAGAGGTGTGATATTCTCTGATACACAGAAACCGTTTACAAGCCTGGTATAAGTCGATAGTAATTGATGGTTAGCTAGCTTATATTTTTAATAGATTACTTAACATCCGCTTTAATATATCCAGGCTACTTGATATACCATTCGAAAATAATGAATACTGGTTCTAAATATAAGTATAAAGTAAGTGAGAGAGATAGCAATAAATGTATTATATTCTTTTGAAGATAAATAATATGTAAGGATCATTATGCTTAAGCAAATAAAAAAATCAAAAATTTTAATAAACAAAATAAATCACAACATAACTAATAGTAAATTAAAAGGTGAATATAGATAATTAGAAAATGCTTAGCAATTAATATGGTAGTACTGAATATTACTTTTAATAAGTGGAAGTAAATGTATGGGTGGTGGATGGCAAATCTAGGCTAATAATAGAACCTCAGCTGCAAGTGTATGTCCCGCAACCTAAAAATTACAAATTTAATTACACTCTCTCGTCAAGCATAGCGCCGGCATTCTTAAATGATATTTCCAATGCCTTATTATACCTCATCTCTAATCTTTATGTAAATGGTTTGATATTATTTCTTGCAACTGGAGGAGAAAACAGTTACAAGAGACATTGTATCAAAGTTATATATGCATAAAACATTGAACTTGAATATAAATGACTTATCCCAAAAGTCTTTGTATTAGAGAAAAAGGAATGTTAAAGAAGAATGCCTTTTGAATGATATTTGGAAAATTTCTGACAACAGATATTTGGATGGTAGATATGTAATGTGACTGTCTGTGTGCATTTAAAAAAGATTAAAAATGATGAGACTTGCCGTAACGTCTCCATGGCGTCTCTAATAATCCTTGTATTGTCCTAACTGGGTCTCAACTGATTTCAAAAAATTGCCAGAGTGAATTATGATTCTGGTGAAAGCACGTTGTGTACAAAATATGGTGATGTCCCCTGCGCACCCCATGACTAGTCTAAGTGGCTCTTACAATTCTGTACATCTCCTATATAATATTAACGGAAAGCGTGGTGGAAAGAAACTATACTCCTAATGTCACACTATCTCAGCTAATATACATAGTACAGCTTAGCATAATAGTTCGTGTGCCAGGGTATGATCAGCGTTACGACTAGACATAAAGCTGACATATATATACTCATAATAACTCGAAAAGTGGCACGTACTATATAAATATACCGCTCTTATGGGGTATATATCATAATCTGAGTGAAATAATGACTGGCGCTCGTATATAATACTGCTCACAATAATAACACCACAACTAATATAACTCACTGTTATAAAATGCGTTCATCATCCGTCCTATCGGATCAGCGTGAGATTGTGAGGCGTGTTAATGCGAAACGTCTCCTAACGGACAGGCTCAATAAGTCTCAGCCGTACTACGTAGGATAGTCCCTTAAGGCTCACGTCTATATTAATATATATACTATCATCACCGTGGTGAACGATAGGTGACGTTAGGTCATATCCTACCTACTACTCTACCTATTCGCGTTACTATAATTAGCTTGCCATAAGTATATTATGACCCTTTTAATTTTACAAGTGAGGCCTAATAAGACAATGATCTTTGTTGTATAATTGTAAAAAGTGGTATGTACTCATAGAATAATCGTAAGGAAACTATAGTTAGTAGGTAAAAATGAGTGATATGATGTGAGCTAACTAGGATGTAGGTAATTACTACTCCCGTGAGAGTTAGGAGGGTATATAAAGTTGATGGCGTTCTCACTCGTAGCGGTAGCTCCACTATAGTCCAGTATTCAGTACAACTTATAACCATAGTATACTCAAATAAGACATCACTCACACCCGCTCTAGAGGTTAGTAGTAATAGTAGCGCATGCTAAATCATATACCTCATATAAATCAGAGAACCCGTGATAGAGGTCCTGCAAAAACGTCCT
>JABUQX010000769.1:2500-7500 GCA_015478945.1 Trachelipus rathkii
AAGTTGGTCACAAATTGAAAAAAACAATGGATTTTACGTCAGAAAAAGAGGTTTTTGACCGCAAGAATGATTCAGATTTGCTTGACGAGTTTACGTGTTGGACCAAATATATAGGCGAGAAAGTAGACGAATGGAATGCTTCGAATCTAGTAACAGACAAACGGTGGGTGGAAGTATTTACTTTCCTAAAGAATCGTAATATTTCTCATCAACATTTGTCGGCATTAGTTCAATATATCATTTGTTTTCCTGGAACAAATGCCTCCACAGAACGTGCGTTTTCTCATGTAAATAAGATCTGGACTTCTGAAAAAAACCAACTCAAACTCAGCCCCTTGCTATCGGGCAAAGAGAAATATTAAATTTGATCAAACATGCATGGAGTTTTTACAGTTTTTTTATTTAATTAAATCGTCTCCAGAACTGCTGAAGAAAATTTCAGCTATCGAAAAATTTGTTACTGAAGGTATATATATATATATTGGTGATGCAGCAGATGTCATTTTTTTCGCATCCGCGGATGCGGATGTTTGATTTTAATATCCGCGGATGCGGATGCAGATGTTTGATATTATATATATATATATATATATATATATATATATAAATATATATATATTATATATATATATATATATATATAATATATATATATATATTATATATATATATATATAATATATATATCATTATATATATATTAGCCCCAATCTATTAATATAATTGTGTTAACCAGGGTACGCGGACTTGGACCCAACTCAAATGCACCCCCCAACCTCTTTCCCCAACCTCACCCCTATGAAAGAGATTTTACAAATGAATTATATACTTTTTGCACAAGTATTGAAATTCAAATATAGAAAGGTTGGGCTTGAGAAACATCATTTTCTTGCTGGAAGAGCCAGCATTTGCTATATTCTCTAACTTGGAAAATAAGTTGGAGGACGGGCCAAGTATGTCCTTGCAAGTTTACTCAAGCGCGGGTAAAGATTTTGCTTAACTTTCCAACAACTGGTTGGATGATCACTTGAATCTAATCGTTTTTCTTGGTTATAGTTTTCAATCATTTGCAACATCACTTGTAATGCTGTGTTTCTTCAATCACTACAGACTGTAAGAAAATTCTTCCAGTGATCTGTTATTGATTTACTTGTAGAAAGTGTTGGTTCTGTAGATTTCGTTTTTTTCCTTTAAATGGGTGTCTGATTGAAGTTTTTCAACTGTAACACAAAGTAACGATTTAACTTGTTTTAATATTGTTACAAAAAAACTTGCTTTATAAACGGGGGATCAAAGTAAGTTGCAATGTATGAAGTCATTAATTTCCACAGAACCCAAAGTGTTTATCTAGCTCTAGTTTAATTCCATCTTTCATTCTTTTTAAACAACCGTCATCATTTTCATTTGAAGATGGTTCAAAATGCTTCCTTAGAGTTGAGATTAATGGTATTACATCGAAGACAGAAGCTGTACACAGAAAAAAAAATTTCTATCAACTTGATATAAATTTTCCAATCACCCCCGGTTCCTCTCAGGAGCGAAAATTTTACATCAATTTTCAATCAAAGCCTTTCAATCAAAGCTTTCAATCATTAAGATATAATTTTTTATATCAACATAATATAATATTTTATATCTTTGACACCATTATTAATTAGCTTAAAACAATTTCAAATTCTTATGAAAACTAAATGCAATAGTTAATATGTTTTACTTCGTCATTATTTACTAATATGGCAAAGTAAAACTCATTACCTACATATATCTATATTATAGATATATGTAGGTAATGAGTTTTACTTTGCCATATTAGTAAATAATGACAAAGAAAAACATATTACCTATTGTATTTAGTTTTCATAAGAATTTGAAATTGTTTTAAGCTAATTAATAATGGTGGCAAAGATATAAAATATTATATTTTCATGATACATACTTATAACGAAAATGAAAAAAGAAAATTATAAAACCTCCGCTTTATCACTATAAAAAATTGTAAATTTTTTAAGTATTGATGTGGCCAGAACTGAAAATCTTTTGGCCAATACCATACTCTCATTGATGCTACTGCCAATACCAATACTGGAATTTCAGCAAATACCAATACTTCCTATTAATTTGTTATATTGTAATTTTTTTTAGGTATGAAAAAGACCACCTATTACTTATATTTTATAAACTTCTCGAATGGAAGTTTCAAGAGCATTAACATATTGTTACTTTGCCCTTTTTTTTTAACAATTTTAATAACTGAACAGTATTGACACATTTTGACTAATACCAATACCTGTGCTAAATGCCAATACCCTTTGGGAGCCAATACCAATACCCGGAAAAATGGCCAATACCAATACTTTGGCACATCCCTAATTTTAAGGCAATAATATTTGAAAATATTGACAATATTATATAATATTAATTAAAAAAATTTCAAAAGTGAATAAAATCACAGAATAAAATGATTTCATCATTAAATAATTTGCATAAAATTTGTTGCACATATTTAGCCTAACACTAGCAAAGAAATGAAAATTGTGAATTGACAAATAAACAATACGGTATCAATCTTTTATAGTTTTTAAAAGGGAATGACAATGCTACCAGATATAGAATAGAACAATAAATATTAAAAAGAGGCACTTATATTAATTCAAAATTTTTTTTTTTTTTTTTTTTGGAGGGGGGGCAATTCTTGATAGACTAGAGATATATGCTTTGCGGAACAAACATAATAAGCGTCATTTCTTTTAACAATGAGATATTGTATAATGATGTTTATACATATATAATACACCTTTTATTTTAAATAATCAGCAACATACCTTATTTACGAAATACTCATTTAAACATTAAAAATAAAAATGTAAAAATTAGAAAAAAAGGTTAATAAAAACTGTATTCCTTGCAAATAACTTTATTTGAAATATATATATGAAAGTTTTCAGTTAAACATGGTGGATCATAGATCGTTCCTGGAAGTTCTCCATGACTCTCCGTGTCATCTCAGGGTGAATTCCGTCGATTTCCTCTCGGATCCTTTCCTTCAATTCCTCAAGAGTTCGACGACGATGTTGGAAAACCTTTTCCTTTTGGAATATAATATATATATATATATATATATATATATATATATATATATATATATATATATATATATATATATATATATATATATATATATATATATAAAATCAAAACAAACTACTTTTTTTATCGTCCGTAGATGGGGTTGGATGCGAAACATGCATCGGAAACAATAGTTGGAGTACCAACCATTTCATCAATAAGGGCTCAAAGCCCCTATTGGTCACTGGTGGATAATTGGCCAGGAAGGGATCGGGTTGGAGTTTAACAGATGGTGAATTCCGCCATTGTTTATAGTCTTTTTATTTTTATTTTTACCAATGAAGATTCTCCTAGTATACATCAGCTCCGTAATAAATAAACACAAATGATGAATATAAACATATATTCCGGAAGCGTAACCGTAAGCATAATACCTTACTCCTAGAAACTCCACCCGTAGGGTGGGCCATGGGTGTGGAATCGGAAAAGCCCCCCCCCCCGAGACTCCGCGTCCATTCCTTAAGATTATACAACCAAGTGCATGAAAGCCTCCTCAGTAGTTAGGCAAGGTTCGGGTCCTCAACAATTGGCGGTCCGGAGAAAAGCAAGAATAACCGGTTTTTGACCTGTACCCTCATCCATGGAGGAAAGAAGGCAAGATGAGCGTGTGATGCACACAGAGACAACAGCTCGATAGCCACCATGATTCAGGAGGAGATTGGGAAGACTCTCAGAAAAGAGATCAGGAAAACGTAGGGTAGTACGTACAAAAAAAGGAGAAGGGACAAACTTTAGAAGGGACGGGTAAGATGAACGGAATAAATAAATAATAAAAATGAAAATAAGAACCACATGAACAAAAATAAAGAATAAGTACAATAATAATAATAATGAAGAGTTGTGAAGAGGTGATAGTGAATGTGTGTGGGTTTGATGGTGCAAGAAGGAATAGGTATTTTGGGGATAAGGTTATTAGTAAGGAGGAGGTAATGGGTAGAGTGAAAAAGTTGAAGAATGGTAAATCTGCAGGTATAGATGAAATTACTGGTGAAATGATCAAGAACGGAGGCGAGATGGTGATTGATTGGATATGTAAGTTGTGTAACAAAGCGTTTATAGAGGGTGTAGTTCCAAGGGATTGGAGGAGAGTGGTAATAGTACCCTTATATAAGGGTAAGGGAGAAAAGGGGAACTGTAGAAATTATAGGGGAATAAGTTTATTGAGTGTTGTAGGGAAGGTATATGCTGGTATTTTGGTCGAAAGAGTGCGTCGAGTGACTGAAGAATGATTGGTGAAGAACAAGGTGCGTTTAAAAGTGGTAGAGGATGTGTGGATCAAATCTTTACATTGAAACAAATGATTGAGAAAAATGAGGGAGAAAAGAAGAATAAATTGTATTTAGGTTTTATGGATTTGCAACAGGCCCGTATGCAAGAGTTAATAGGGAAGGTTTATGGCAGGTGTTAGTGATATATGGTGTTGGTGGTAGGCTTCTGAATGGAGTCAATGGTGATTGGTTAAGGATTAATAGCGGAGTAAGACAGGGTTGTGTTATGTCTCCTGGTTATTCAATTTGTATATGGGATGGGGTTTATGAAGATTCGGAGGAGGGGATGGCAAGAAAATAGTGTTACGATGGTGGAGAATGAAGATGAGTTGGAGGGTGCCCTACCTATTATATGCGGATGATTTGGTTCTGTGTGGCGAATCTGAAGAGAGTTTGAGAGGATTGGTAGAGGATTTGGGCAGGGTGTGTAAAAGGAGGGTTTGAAAGTAAACATAGATAAGAGTAAGGTTAATGGTTGTGAGTGAGGACAGTCCTCAGTGTGAAGTTATGTTAGATGGTGAGCAGCTGGAACAAGTGTCTGAGTTTAAATATTTAGGATATATGTTGGATGAAAAGGGAACAGATGATGCAGAGTGTAGTAGGAAA
>JABUQX010000769.1:15000-27182 GCA_015478945.1 Trachelipus rathkii
TAAAAAATAATAGTATATTAGTACGAGCCATCCATAGTGCAAAAAATAGTTATTTGGATGGGCGCCAATTACCCCATTTGCTGGAACTTTGCCACCCCCTTTTGACCTCCTTCAAGTCCACTACAAGCGAGGGGCCTTCTCAAATTTGTTGAGTACTCCCTAGTATTAGATAATAATTTTGTATATATTAACTTCTTTAAAAGATATTTTTGGAATGTTTGGCAAGCATAAACATGTGCCAACTGGCCAAAGTAACTTTGTCATACGGGTCAACTTTGGCCATTTTTCACCCTCCTGCATACTTTTAGCTATATTGTAAATATTTTTTTTAGTAAAATAGTCATGTTGACACATTTGTTCCTTAATAACTATAAACTGTTGGATACATTCTTTTATAAAGTTATATAACATTAACAGAGTTACACACATTTTTTCCAAAAATTCTGCATTCATCTTATTTTTCAAAGTCTGCTTGGTTTTATAATTTATCTCTCAAAGATTTTATAATCACAGACAATTTTTTATATCTACAAAACATGTTCTGAAAGAGCTCAGGAATAATAAACAATGTTCAAATCTTTAAAAATTTCAATATGTTAAATTTTATTAAATTTGAAATGAGGGGTTAACTTTTGCCGCCCATTTTCTGGTTATGGGAAACTTTGGCAAGTTGTGAGGTCGCTCTAAATGCTCTTAAATTAAATACTATTAGTTTTTATTTTTTTTATGACAAAATGAATTTTAGGGATGTATCTTTCTTAAATTTTGTATTTAATTTTTTTTCAATTTTTTTTTCATTTTTATTTATTTTTTCATTGAATTCATTTTATTTCTCAATATTTAATAAAATAAAGATTTAAATGAAAATTAAAATTTAAAGCTGTATTTAAAATGGTCAGCCACTAAATGCTGAGCAAGTCTTTGATTTCGCCATCCGATATCACTGAATTAAATAATAATCCCCATTACATAAATCCAAGAGGGCAGTATGTGTTTTCAGACCTTTTTTTCAGATACGTTAGTTAGTTTTTTTTAAGTTTGTTCCCAAAAAAGGATTTTTAATATTTCTTTTGATTTATAAAGGCAAATGCTTGTTGCAATATTTTAAGAAAATCCAAAAACAACCTGAAATTTTAAATATAATTAAAAAATATTATTACTACAATAAAATACTAAGGCATTAAGGAATTTAGTACTAAATACAACTTTTGCAATACAAGTGGCAACTTTGGCATGGGTGGCCAAATACCCCATTGCTGGGAACTTTGGCCCCCCATTTTTGACCCCGCACACCATACAGAGCGAAGGGATTCAAATTTTTGGTGATACTCCCTAGTATTAAATAATTAATTTGTATATATTAAACTTCTTTAAAAATATTTTGAATTGTTTGGCAAGCATAAAAAGGTGCAATCTGCCAAATAAACCCGCTTTCACTTATTCTATAAGTTTTGTTAGGTATACACATATAAATCTATTAGATTAACAAATCTATCATAACTGAACTAGTAGCCCTAATACAGCATAGATTCGCTATTTGATATTAAGAATCAATTGAAACTTTTAACTATCATCGCTAGAACATTCCACCTCCCCAGACTCTGATTTATTTTCATTATCATCAATTATCTCTCTTAAAGTTGATATTACCTTTACTTCTTCATTTTTTGTTTTTTTTTTCTTTTTAGAAAATCCTAGGGATTTTTAACACTTTGAGAGCTTTTGTTTTTTTCCTAAAGAGAGCGACAACTTTCGTTTTCGCTATTCATTTATTTTTGATTTTTTTAGAGTACTATATCCTGTGATTTTCATTAAAATTGGGGGTGACCACCCTCTGGGTAACAATTACTGGTGTTTTTACTATTCAAAAAACTGGGTAATAGTTGATGTGCGGGGCCCAGGCGATTGCCTGGTTACCTGCCCGGAGTCATACCACCATATATATATATATATATATATATATAATATAGTATATATATATATGTAATATATTTTATACTAAATATATATATATAAATATTATATATATATATATATATATTATTATTCTAAACACCGTGTCCTGCGGTCGTGGGTTCGAGTCCTAGTTCGATCCTAGGTAGAAATTACCTAGAAAGTTTCCCCTCCTTGAATAGGCTATGCCTGTGAGGTGTAATTTATAATTTAAAATATATAATATATAATTAATATATATATATATATATATAAATATAATATAATATAATAATATATATATATAGTATATTATATATATTAATAATTATATTATATATATATATATATATATAATATATAATATATATATTAGGTCTACATCCCGAAAAGTTCATTCAATTAACAGAAAACTATGACACTTAACACGAAAATAAATATCATTTTATTAATCGGGAGACATTTAATTGATAAATTAAAAAAAAAACAAAAAATAAGCTTTAAAAATATAAAATTGTTAAAATGTTGAAATATTACAGTTTTTTTTGACAATTCGAAATGCCCGCTACTCCGACTGGGGACCAAAGGTGCCAATGTTTGGAATTTTTTTTTTAAATGCAAATAAACCACACACGGGAAAACAAGAACGATGGATAGAGTCGGGGGTTTCTCGCCTACCGGGGACTTCGTCCCCTCTCTGTCTCCCATTGCTCGAACCCCCTAAAAGGATATAAAAAAAATTAATATTTTTTCTCTCAAAGCGTAATAAAAAACGTATTTGGCCAACTTTGCTCTCTGAGACTAATTGCAGCTGTAACTTTTTTTTCCTAAAGAGTACCGACAAATAATTTTCTTTTTTCATTTTTCATTCACTATTTTTCTAGAGTCTATGCTGTGATGTTTATAAAAATCTGGGGAGCAATTATTTCTAAATAATACATATATATATCTATATATATATATATATAAATATTATATTATATATATATATATATATATATTATTATATATATATATAATATATATATATATATAATATATATAATATTATTATATATATATATAACCTCTTTACTGTCACAATTATTATTATTAATATTGTTAGGTATGGCTGTAAGCTGTTACTAATTGCAGAATTTTCTTGGTCATTGCCACAAAAAATTATTTGTGGAAAATGATATTAACCCTATAGACTTGAAGTAAGGGAAAACAAACTAAATGCTTTTAAAATTATGGCATGTATACTATTTAAGTAATGACAAGCCCTAGGTGCTTTGTGGATTTGCCATGTAGCATGTCTCGGGATTTGATTCTATTACTTGACATGGACATCTTATAGGCAGTTGCTTCTTACTGTCTTGTTTTTTTTATTATGTCTAATGACAATACATTGTAAAACACTACATAAGAATAAACTTGCGAGATAAACAAATCGTAAAAATATTTTTGGTGCAGAAAAATAATGAATACACAAAGTATGCGATATTGCCATTATAAGGCCTATTTTTTCCAAAATATATATTTTTTATTTATTATACTGTATGAAACACAGTTAACACGTCTGAAACAGTTAAATATGTGGTAATAGTCTATTTTCACTATTTTTATAAAGACATTTACACCAGAATATACAAGATTAAATAATTTACATGAAAGAAAGATGGCAGCTACGGCGCAACAATACACACTTGTATATAAAGACGAATCATGGCATCCATTTTTGATACAAATTAAATGAAAACCTGCGTTTTGGAGGCCTTGTATATAAATTCAATTGTTGGGTCGCAAATCAGTAATTCGTACGCGATATGAAGTATTTCTTTGTTCTACCGTTATTGTATTAATTTAAATGAATGGCTGCTTTTAAAGATTAAATTTAATTTAAAGTTTTAATTACAATTATTTACTGTTTTTTCTCGAAAAATATCATGCATTCCAAATAATATTTCTATTTAACATTGATTGAAAAGATACTTTGATTGATCGAATATTTATTACGATTGATTTTTTTTCTCTGTGTAGAAGCACCCAATAACTAAGGCATATAATATAATAATAGTAATCATATTATATATATATAATAATAATAATAATAATAATAATAAAATAATAATTAATAATTAATAATAAAATAATATAATAATAATAATATATACAATATATAATAATTTAATAATAATATATAATAATAATTATAATAATTAATAATATAATTAATAATTAATAATAAAATATAAACAATAATAATAATAATAATAATAATAATAATAATAATAATAATAATAATAATAATAATAATAATAATAATAATAATAATAATAATAATAATAATAATAATAATAATATAATAATATTTAATATATAATTAATAATAATAATAATAAAAATAATAATATAATAATATCAATAATAATAATAATAATAATATAATATAATAATAATATATATATAATATAATAAAATAATAATAATAATAATAATAAATAAGGATAACATAATAATAATATAATAATAATATAATAATAAAATACATAATAATTATAATAAAATATAATAATAATGAATGTAAATGTTTGTAGGAATATAATAAGTTAAATATTAGAAGTGTAAGAATCCACTTCTGAAATTAATGATTTCCCTTTTAAGAATAGCTTTATCTTGTTCCGCTCTATGTTTCATTTCAATAATTGAAAACAAAGAAAATAGAAACGGAACGTAAAAAAGCAGGTTTACTATTTCTGGGCTTCTAATTATTAGTACATCAGGTTTAGAAACTGACATATACACCTAGGAACTACGCTGCTCTACCACCGGAATAATACAGTAACTACTACAATACTACATTATAAATTACAATAGTCATCAGCAGCAAATTTAAACGACCCGAATAATTATCCACTGAATATCTATTAGTCAGTTTTATTGTTTCTCGATAATATTATTATAAAGTATATATATATATTATATATACTAAATTTATATAATATATATTATATATATATATACTATTATACTTTTATCTTATCTATAATATAATGTATATTATATAATATATAATATAATATATAATAATATATATATATTATATTATAATATAATATATATTATACTATATAGTATATATATATACTATACTTATTAATTTATAATAAATATAATATATATATATATTAATTAATAATATATAAATAATAAATAATATTATATTTATCATATAATATATTAATATTAAATATATATAATATATATAATATATAATACTAATAATATATTAATTTATATATATATTAATTATAAATTAATATATAATTAAATATATAATATATATATATATTAATATATATTATTATAATATAATTAATTAAATATTAATATATATAATATATATTAATGATATTAATAATATATATATATTATATATATAATATATATATATCTTATATATATATATATAAATATATATATATATATAATATATATATATCATATATATATTATATATATATATATATATATATATATATATTATATATATATTGATTTTATAGGAGTAAAGACAAATGGGAGTTTTGAATAAGATAGCAGTTTCAATGAACAACTTTCAAAACTCAATTTTTCTCACGCTCGAAAGATTCAATCAAATTTTAATATATAATTATAGACAATCAATTTTTATTATGTAATAATTTCCGCTAAGTTTTATGATAAATTCTCAATATAATCGTTTTATATAAACACTGATAAAATTTTGTTTATAAGATATTATTTTCTATATAAATGATTACGTGAAAACAAAATTTCTATTGATGCGTTTGTGATTACTTTTATTTTTTCAACTTTTTTATTCTAACGTTTTTTCCTACTTTATTTTCTCAAATTTTCTACTTTAGCTGTTTTGCATACTTTTTTTATTATTTTTCAATTTTCCATTTTAGCGTTTTTGCTTACTTTTTTGTGTGTGAATTTAATGTGTACTTGTAAACAAAAAATGAAAAAATTTGAGTTGAATGTTGGTCAGAAAGAATGCTTGACAATAAGAACCGACCGGGGCCCCGGCCAAAAATCAGGCAAAACCGGGGTTTTCTATCGGGGTTAACTGTAAATTTACACTAAATAATAGAGGGTTAAATCAAACAAAATAAAAAAATTATATTTTAATTTCCATTACCTCCTTTTGTTTTATAAATTTGCAAAATATATAAACATACCTAAATATAATCAATTTTTTTTTGGTATTTAATATGATTTCAAATTAAAATTGAGACCAAATTATAATTTTTCCGAGTTTTTAACAAAAATATTTCGAAATTTGATATATCAACATCGAATCGGAAAATGAAATACAATATAACACTGGCCAACAAAGATTTTGCGGCAAAACATTTGAAGGTCATTTTATATGTAACTTGTTGCCCTGATTCCGAATATGACCTCCGTTTTCCTAATGTGGCTCTATTTCAAGATACAGGGTTGGTCACAAAAATTACATAATAACAAAATTTCATTGTTAGATTGTAAGTCGAATTCACAAACCAAATAAGAAACACGAAAGGTTATACTATCAATTCTGTTAATGAGTAGTAACATAAAATGCTAATAGTCAAAACCATTCAATTCGTACAATGAATGCACAATTAATGCATTACAAACGCCTGTCTTAATGATTATCGGTTCTGTGTGCAAATGCTGAACATCACGTTGAAGCTCCAACAATTAGTCTCCCATCATCTGTGTATCCCAAATCCTTCCCCCCCCCCCCTTGGTTCTTCTTCCATCACCTTGGTATCTTGATGGAACCTCTCCCCTTGTTCCACACTATAACCCTAGATTATACGGAAACCGATCTAAGTGACTATGTAGAAAAAGTGAACTTTATGCTATAATAGCATTTCTAAATTTTTTGAAGTCGAAAGCATTTTCATGTACTGAGTTCTACATAGTTTGGCAGATTTTGATTGCCCAAAAAGTTCTGAACATCCAAGACAAAACTTTTCCAGGCAGATCTTCAATATCAGTCATGGAATTTATGAAGTTGTCATCCTTGATGATTTGCGAATTTGAAGGCCGCTAAAGATTCCAGCTTGATTTCTCCATACTCAACCCTGGAAAAATCTGCAAAATATATTTGAACCATTCACAATCTTTGTCTAGGCCATACAAATTCTTTCATCAAACTAGTTTGATGTCGATGTCCGGAAAATAATTTCCCCTGTCAACCTTGGTTCGTAATGATATTTATGCACTACGTCATATTTTTCCTCAGCAGGCCATTACAAAACTTTTCCTCAGTGGTCTTCTTATCCTACTATCCCACCAACATATGAAATCAAGGTACTTAGTACTTCTCCGCTTTGTGCTCAAGTAAGATGTTTTGACCATCTTCAAATCAACGCATATAGACCACTGGTGTCCATTATCTAGCTTCTGCAAGATCATTTACTTATTTTTCATTATTCCTCTTTCAGTTATTTGTTTGATACCTATTGGAATCGATGCATAACTAATGCCATTGTACAATAAAACACAACTTCAAGCTTCTCGTTGAACTATCCCAACAATCGCCGCACTCCTTCTGCTATCAGTAACCCCGATTTGGATGGAGTCCAGGATGTTCCTACAGTAATACTGGTCTTTCTTCTTTCAATGAAATATGGAAGAAGTACCTACCTCTCTGTCCGAAAAAGTTATTTTTACATTCAGCTTAAACATTTCTTTTTCAACTTAGTCTAGATGCTATATAAAGCCAGAATCTTGCTTGGAGAGACTTAACTCTCGTACTAAATATTGATCTTCTTCTTGGGAGAATTCTGTTGCTGTTACGATAGTACTTCTTACTAATTACTACCACATTGCACGTGTCACACAAATCTTGGATATTTCTTCCATCAGACCAATGCCTAGGTCTGGGCATGTAGTGAAGCACTGGATGGGAACATCGTCGAGTGTGTAAAGGTCGCCTTGCTGATTCCACCAAATCCCGATACTCAAATTTACGTTTCTTGTAACGATTGATACCCTTCACATTAATCCAAAACAAAAATAACAGTCACTGTGTTTCTTGGCTCCCGCCATACCATAGCACACCAAATTTTAAACCTTTTTCTACTGACGTAGATTTTCGACACACCTTTTACAGACCATTAATGGAGCGCCATAGGGACCTGACCGGCGGGAATTTGCCGGGCCGGGGCTTGCTCTAATTTAGCCGGGCCGGGGCTGCTCTAATTTAGCCGGGCCGGGGCCGGTCGGCTGGGCGGGCGGGGCCGGGGCCGGGTTAGCTAAAATTAGAAATGTAAGTCAAAAACAATGAAAGTAAATTATTATTAATGAAATTAAATATATTATTTCAATTAATTAATAACTTTTAATTATCAAAAAATTGAAACATTTATTTTTTATTTCGTAGCTAGTAATTCAAGAAAATTTTTAGAAAATAATTGATTTTCTAGAAGAATAAGTTTATTATTATTATATATATATATTATTATATATATATATATTAATATATATTATATATATATATATTATATAATATATATAATATATATATAGATATATATATTATATATTATAATATTATATGTATATATATATATAATATATTATATATTTATATATATATATATATATAATATATACTATATATTATATATATATCCAAATTATATATATATATTATATATATTATATATAATTTAATATAATACTATAATATATTAATATATTATATATATAGTATATATATATATTATAATTATTGTTGTGTGTGTGTGTGTGTTGTGTGTGTGTGTCTTAACACTAATACTTTCCTCAGTGCTGAAAGCGCGCTCATATGTTCATCCGATCCCGAAAAAAGGTAGCCCGCTCTGATCCTTCAACTATCGCCCAATAGTATAGCTCTCACTTGTATTCATCTAAAGTCTTGAAACTCTTCTTAACCTCATTTCCTGGATCATCTGGAGTCTCATTCCTTCATTCAGATCATCGTATGGCTTCGAACGTTCGAAAGTTCAACTGGTGACAATACTTTCCTTATTTACTGATTATGGGTCTTCTGCCCTTAGACTATGGGGAGTCTTGCTTGGTGGCGCTTGACATACCTCCAATGCTTTTGACCGAGTATGGCATGTGTCACTATCTAAGATCCCCTTCTTTGGGTTTCCTTCTTCTCTTTGCTTACTCATGTCTAGTTTTCTCTCCGATCGTTCCATATCAACTCGTGATGGGCGTCCTTCTTCCTCCTTTCCTGTTATTGTGGTTTCCTAAGCTCTGTTTATCCCCACTTTATTCCCTACTTTTCTCAAAGATCTCCTTCAGCTGTACTTCAAACTCTGTTCACTCTTACGCCGATGACTCAACTCTCCATTCTCTAATTAATTCAATCTGCTCCCTCTTTTGCATCTATAGCTGCCTCTCGTCTTCTGCTTTCTGATTCTCTTCTTGCCGATCTGGATGGGATGTCCCGGTGGGGTCACCGCAACTTTGTAAAGTTCAACTCTTTAAAACTCAACTTCTTATATCTCCCTCTCAAAAACACCTCCCAACTTCCTATTTTCTTCGACGGCCTCTACGTCTCCCCTGTGGAATAACATAAACATTCTGGTCTCAACATAAACAACAAATTGTCTTGGAACCTCATATTAATGGTTGCTAAGGTGGCCTTCAAAGAGGCTGGAGTTGTTCAGGTTGCGGGAATTTTTCCTCTGAACAGTTTACTCCAGTTATATATAACGGCCTTATTCGCCCTTGTATGGAGTACGTTTCTCACATCTTGGGGGCTCCGGCTCCACCCTTCTATTGGTATAGGCTTGGAGTCTAAAGCTAAGAGACTGATAAACTGCCTCCGTCTTTCAAACTCCCTTGACCTCTATCTCTGCGACGTGACGTTGGCGCTCTCTCTCTTTTCTATAGGTACTACACGTGGTAATGCCGGGGAGCCTGACCTCTCGCATCCACCACCCTTGCTGCGCCTCTCGTATCATCAAGGGGTGCCTTGCACTCGCATGAGTGTAGCTTAGTATTGAAACCCCAGACCTTGTTCGCGTGGTGCCTCTTCTTCCAGCTACTTCTGATTCTGTGGAACTCCTTTGCCTCCTTCTTTTTCCCAACTGTCATTTAATCTCCTCTCTTTAAAGCCACCGTTGCGCTTCACCCTTGAGAGAATTTGCCGTTAAGCTTGGAATGGGGGTGGTTTTCTTGTTTCTTATCTCTGCCCCCTCCCTTGAAAAGGGCCGAGCCTTGTAGTTGGTGTTGACTGTCAAATATATATATATATAATATATAATATATATATATATATATATATATATATATATATATATAATATATATCATATAATTATATAATAGTATATAATATATATAAATCTAATTATATATATAATATATATAATAATAATTATTTATATATTGATATATATATATATATATATTATATATATTAATATAATATATATTATTAATATATATTACTATATATATATATATATATATATTATATATATATATATATAATATAATATATTATATATATATATCATTGTATAGACTATTTGTTATATATTTATTAATCTGTGTATGATACATTAAATAAATTCAATTTTTGATACTCTAGAACGGGGTTGGGAATATTTTTGATTTTCTTGAGATTTTTTTTTAATATAATAAATACCTTAATATTTTAACAATTAAAATTTTTTTCCTTTTCCGATTCGTTGATATATCAAATTTCGAATACTTTTTGTTAAAAACTCGGAAAAATTATAATTTGCCTCATTTTAATCTTGAAATCATAGTAATACCAAAAATAAATGCATTATATTTAAGGTATGTTTAATTATTTTGCATCAATTAAAACAGGAGTAATGGAATTAAAATAATTTTTTATTTTGTTTGATTTAACCTCTATTATTTAGTGTAAATTTACATGCTAATCCCCTGGTAAAACTCCCGGTTTTTCTGTGGCCAAAATTCCTAGGCCCTAGATTTGGGCGACGCATGCCGGGCCGTGGTTTTGCCGGTGCCGGGCGGGCCGGGCCGGGGCCCGGTCGGGCCTCGACGGTGGCCGCGCCGGTCCGGGCCCCGGCCGGGGCCGGCCGGGCCGGGCCGGGCCCCGGTCTGTTCCTAACCCCAAGACTCTATTCTTTGTCTCCGATTGTCATTCCAAAGTATGCTCATATTATTGCCTTGCTTCACAAACAGTTAGTCAATCATTTCTCTTTTGGTTCCCTGGCGAATATCACCACAGATGATAGCAGAATACATTGTTTATTCAAAAGCCTCTTCCGTGAATGTACTCATAGTGTTCTGAAAATAGAAAATATAATAAAATATATATTTAAAGGTAAGCCCCTTAAAAAGAAATAAAACGATATTACTGTAAAATATGCCTTAAACAAAAGATATTTGTATAAAGAGTATATCTGGAACACCCTGTATCTCAGGAACTAGAGCCAATCTTGGAAAACTAATGCATTTCTGAAATCAGCACACCCGATATACTATAACTTCGATAAAATATCCTTGGCAGCAAAAAAAAATTTTTTTTTGTTGGCCAGTTAATCGAACAAATATAATATTTATTTAAAGTAATATCTTCAAGAAAATCAAATATTTTCCGAAAAATTTCTTTCCAAAATATTTATTTAATTGAATTAAATATAATTATACTATATATATAATTATATATTAATATTATATTTATTATATATATAATATATATATATATAATATATATATATTATATATATATATAATATAATATATATATTTATATATATATAATCTAATATTAATATATATATTTAATACACTTATTCTTCTAGAAGATCAATTATTTTCTAAAAAATTTCTTTCAAAATATTTTTTATTGAATTATCTAGAATTAGAATTTAACAATATGCAAAAATAATTACAAGAAAATTATTTAATTTTCAAACATCCTTAAACGTTTTAAAGACTTTCAGTTTTTGACTGTACAATTTTCTAATTTTAGCTATATCCCTGGCCCCGCCCCGCTAAATTAGAGCAGCCCCGGCCCGCCCCGGCAAAATTCCCGCCCGGTCGGTCTATCTGACAATATTAATAATTAGAAGCTAACCGAAAAATAAAGATAAATAGAAATAGTCCAAAATCTTTTGATGAATTCCTCCATACCTAATTTTGAAACTGGATAAATTATTTTTAAAGATGAAAACTGGTTCAGGATTGTTGAAAGGCAAACAAGCGAGAATGTTTTAAAGTCTCGTGATG
>JABUQX010000770.1:0-5000 GCA_015478945.1 Trachelipus rathkii
AAGTTATAGAGGTTGTAATTAATAAGCTTCTATATCGTTGAGGTATATGGTACCTCTATTTTTAATTTATTATAATTATTTTATTATTGGGGGGGGATGAGTATGGTACTGATTATGTTCTTTGAAGATTGTTTTTATATTGTTTTTTTATTATATATTTGTATATTTTTTGATGTAATTCCGTATGTATCAGTTAAGGAACGTTCGCATATATTATAAGTTAATAAATTTATATAATATATCTGGTTTATCACTTATCATATGAAATTTTTATTACATGCTAATATAATATAATATATATAGTATATTATCTATGACATATATATTATATATATAATGTATATATATAATATATATATTTATAATTTAATTATATATATTATATATATTATATTATATTAATATATATATATAAAATATATATATATTATTATTATTATATATATAGACTCACTCACAGAGAGAAAGCTTTAATTTAGATACTATCGTGTATGAGGTGAATATATATAATATATATATATATATATATTATTATATATATATATTATATATATATAAATATAATATATATATATATATATATATATATATATTTAATATATATATATATAATATTATAATACTATAAATATATATACTATATATATAATATATATTATATAATATATATATATATATATATATATATGAATATTAAAAAGAAATTATTTTCCAAAATGAATTTAGTATGACTCTATTATCTATAACCACTAGAAAACTAATTAATAAATTTCATATATTTTATACCTACCTATAGCACATCGCATTTATTTCCTCCGTTATGGTATTTATAAATATCATTGAATGCTGATATATATATGTATCAATATATATATATTATAATACTATATATAATATATTATATATTTATATATATAATATATACGCGTTATCCTATTATTAAATATTATTCAGTTTTTGATGAATTTTACTATATATTAATAAATGATTTTAAATTAAGTTATTATTATTGATACATATATATATTATATATATATATTATTTAATATTTATTATCATTTATTATTGTTATCAATAATATAAAGTATTATATATGTGTTTTACTATTATAGTAGCATTTATTTTATTAATCATATTTATTATTATATATATTATATAATAATATATTTATATATATAATTATAATTTATTATATTATTAATTATTTATATTATTTAATTAATTAATTATTTTATTAATTATTTAAATTATATATAATATATTAATTATATATTATATATATTATTATAATTATATTATATATATATAATTATTATATTATATATTATTTAAATTACTATGAATAGGAGTTTGTGTTAGCTCTTTGTTTAAGTAAGTCTGGGGAACAGATTCATGTGAAGTATTATTTCTTAGTGTGTTCAATTAATGAAACAGTAATCATATATTATGTTATATTAATTATTATAATCAATTATTATCTAAGGCACTTGTTATTTATATATAATTATATATAATTAATCAGTATTATTACATTTATAATTTAAGATTATATTTATATTAATTTAATATATATATATAATATCTACATATATATTTATTCAATTATATTGTATTATTTATTATATATAATCTATTATATATACTAATATATATGTTAATTATATATATTATTATATATAATATATATAATATAAGTCATTCATTTTTATTGGTTCCTTCCTATTTCAGTTATTATAATTATTAGAAGCTGGAGGAGCACAGATCTTTCTGATCTACTGTATGTTGATATATTTATATATATTATCATATATACTATAATATATAATTAATTTGATGTTTATTATATTATTATTAATATATTACTTATATTATATATAAACCTAATATATAATATATATATATGATATATACTATATATATTTATAATATATTATATATATATTATTATTAATAAATTTATTATATTATTATATAATAATTATAAATTATTATATTATATAATTATTATATTATTTATATTAATTATTATTATATATATTAATATATATAATTAATTAATATATTAAATTATTATTATTAATTATATAATATTAATATTAATTAATTATATATTATATATTGTTATATAATATTCATATATTATAATTAATATTATATATTATTATATAATATATTAATATATATATATATAATTAATATATATATAAATATTATATAAATATATAATAATAACCTATATATATATATATATATATAAGTATATATATCACTATAATATATAACTATATTACTATATATATATATATATATAATATATATATATATACTATATATAATATATATAATATGCTTATATATATTATATATAATATATATAAATTATATAACTATAATATATATACTCATAGTATATTTATTGTAAAATACAATCTATCAAATTAAATAAACAAACATATCGCTATGCTGATTTGTTAAACGAATATTTCAGTGAATAATCTAATAGTATTTACCATTATTGTTTTATTATTTTTTACATCATTATCATTTAATCTTTATCGGGTAGTAGTAAGTTATAGTTAGTAGTGAGTAGTAGTAAGTGTAGTAGTAAGTAAGTGATAATATGGCAATACCTGAAAATGTATGAGAATGACGTATAAAGGTAACATGACTAAATTATTTACAGAACCGTAAACTTGGAACTGGATAATCAATGCTACATAACTTTTCAAAGTTTCACAGTAAAAATTGCCTTGTTAGAATACTAGATATGAAATACAACATTCCTTGCGAGTCATGTGAAACGCTATTTATATTGTATAGGCTGATGTATTCCAATGATACAAATACCTTTTTAATCTGTAGATTTCACCATGTACATACTCGAGAATATCGAAACAATCTCTTAGAGAGAGTAGAGAGAGAGAGAGAGAGAGAGTCAAGAGGTAAGAGAGAGGTTTTACGAAAGACATGAGAAATGAAGGAGGAAGATGAGAGAGAGACGTGGAGAGATGAGAGGTAGGTTAGACGAGAGAGAGATTTGCAAGTGTAGTTAAATGAAAAATAATCATAGTAATAGTCCATCTTTTCGATAATCAGCTTCATCAGAATGGACCACTCCAGTGTTTTTTTTTTTTTTTTTTTTTTTCAGTGGAACTGTTATGTTTTCATTTTATTTATTTATTTATAGCCTAATACGGTGAAAGAATTTGGATGATAAATCTTCACATTTTGAGCTGGTATCTATTTAGAGTTAGTTCAATGTCACCTAGCTCAATAAATATTATACCCCCCATGACAGAAAAAATAGTCATTCCTTAAAACATTTAAATTGTTATTACTTTTTTTTTCTAGATTATTATTTTTATCAAAATATATATTTTTTTTAAAATATGTATTTTTTTTTCTTTTTTTTTTTTTTTCAAAAAGACAAAAGTTCCAACATGATTCTGACAACACACGAGCACACAGCCCAATTTTCTAGGTGGAGGGAACTTCTTCTGTCTAAGGTAATTTCCTACAAAAAATAATTGAAAAAGATAGTAGTTCGTATGCCGGGAAGGACCTAAAGGGGGTGAACCGGCCTTTGCCCCATAATCAGACGGCTACTAACTTTCGTCATCATTCTACGCTTTTTGATATATTTTTCCAACTGTAAATATATTTTTTTCTAAGAATATGTAATATTCAAGGCATAAAATAAAATTAAGTAATTTTTTTTTATTTGTGGAAATTTCTGGGATAAACTTCCCCGAGTCACCCCTTTATCCATGTGAAAATAATTTTAGATTTATTATTAATGGTAATATTATTATGAAGTTGACAGTCACGTATGCGAAACGTGTTAATAAAATTAGAAGAATTGCATTTCTGTCGATTTTTGTGATAGGACAAAGATTTGCAAGTATGCACTATATCGTTCAATGACCTATTCAATATATTTTTTTTTAGGTTGGAATACCTTTAAGCACTATCGCAGAAGAATAGTCAGGAGACAGAAATCGGGTATTTATGGGGGATGTTAAAAAAAAAAAATCGCAGAAATTCGGTAAATTTAGGGTGATTGAAATCGAAGATCGGTAAATTTAGGTTGAATAGAATCGGGATCGGTAAATTTAGGGGAATTGAAATCGGGATAATTTTGTAGGGGACTGATTAGGGACCGGTAAATTTTGTGCAAATAAAATCGGAATCTATAAATTTTGAAGGGTTAGAAACATAGGAATCGGTAAATTTTTTTGGTATTGTAATAGGAATCTGATCGTTAAATTTTTTGGGGATTGGAATCGGGATTCGAGTCTGGTTGGCAAGCCTCCTCGGAGCAGAAATTAGAAACAGAATCGGGAATGAAATCATAAAGAGTTGAAGTCGCAACTGGAATGGGAATCAGATAATTATTATCAATAGTCGGAATTGGAATAAGAATCTTATAACAAGGGGCGTACCCTGGTTTTATGTATAAGATGTGCAATACCTGTGTGTGTAGGTGTGTGTAGGTGTGTGTGACTGCCTGCTAACCATTATTTACTCTCGAACATATAATATAAAAATAGCCGTATTAAAAATGAACACAAGATCATATTTGTGTGCGGCGCAGTCAACTTATAATATTAAATATAAACGATTCCACAGCTCTGGCTTGTACCCAGGTTTGTGGATTCTTCCCCACCTTAGTTTGACTCTAAACACCTTTAGCCATGATGACTGAGGCATTTGATAGTATTCGGGAATATAATTTTCAACAAAGGAAATTATTATTATTCTTTTCATTTTCCATAGATTTATGCTCTTCTTTACTTATTTCATACAGCCACAAGACGTTTAATGTATTTATGTAAGTGGAAGTGAACGTTAAATAGAGAATATAGCAAGGTTTTGCCCGGAGCGCCAAAATGTCTAGGGCCGGCCCTGCTGAGAATGATTCATTCCGTGGGTATACGATCACGCGAGGTGGTGTACATGCCGAAGAAAAAAAAGCCTCATAAAGGACAGATCATGCATCA
>JABUQX010000770.1:15000-18164 GCA_015478945.1 Trachelipus rathkii
ACACAACCACATTTGTGTCCACACATATACCCTTCTTATTTTTTCAGCAATTTAAAATGCCGAATTATATATTAATATATATACTATATAATATATATATAATATTATATATATATATATATATAATATATATATTATATATATATATAGTATATATATTATATATATATATATTATATAATATATATATATATATTATATATATATAATTAATACAACTTATTCTTCTAGAAAGATTACAGCTTGGGTAGACAAAGTTATATAATATATATATATATATATATATATATAATATTAATATATATATAAGTATATATAATATATATATATATATATATATATATATATATTATATATATTATATTATATATATATATATAAATTATAATATATCTATATATAGTATATAATATATAATATATATTATAATATATATATTATATATATATATATATATATATAATATATATATATATAATATTTAATATATATATAACGAAAACTCTTTAACTGCAATACGTCCTTATTTATTTGAAGGAAAAATTTAATTTTTCACGTCCTTTTGAATAAAGCTATGTTTATTTATGTGTATTATATGCATAAGATTGACTCGAAGCCTGACATAGGCCTACCAGAATTTTTAAATAATTATTTTAATTATATAAAGGTAAACAACACTTAATTAATAAAAATGTTACATATAATTAAAATTCAATAAAGCACAACACCTTCACTGCCTCTATTCCAAAACTTAACTCACTAACTCAGCAAATATATGGTAAACATTTATGTTCACTCTGTCCACTACATGAAAATTAAACATTGAATAGATAGATAGATAGATAGATAGATAGATAGATAGATAGATAGATAGATAGATAGATAGATAGATAGATAGATAGATAGATAGATAGATAGATAGATAGATAGATAGATAGATAGATAGATAGATAGAGAGAGAGAGAGAGAGAGGAGAGAGAGAGAGAGAGAGAGAGAGAGAGAGAGAGAGAGAGAGAGAGAGAGAGAGAGAGAGTATTTCAACAGAAGGGACTTCTGTGAATTTCAGTGGGTGAAAGCGAAAGTTTCGTACTCACGAGAAATTTCATTATTTTTTTCGCATCAAACACAGAGATTTGATCAGCTTGATTATCCAATGTTTTTAAATATGAAATACGAAGATTACCCGCCGTTCGACCAGCGCATTTCCAATTTAACTATAGGAAACACAGTAGGAAGGAAAATTCAAAATGAATCAATGTATATAATTGTTACTTACTAAAGGATTTTCTTTAAATTTATTTTAATAAAATCAGTTTCTTTTTACACTTTCATATAAATTATAATAATTATTTTACTTTATCATTTAAATTATTTTATGAAAAAGTACGC
The DNA here is from genome assembly GCA_015478945.1 of Trachelipus rathkii. Classification (NCBI taxonomy): domain Eukaryota; kingdom Metazoa; phylum Arthropoda; class Malacostraca; order Isopoda; family Trachelipodidae; genus Trachelipus; species Trachelipus rathkii. The sequence continues at coordinate 16,390 of JABUQX010000770.1, forward strand.
CTCCAAATATCATATTTATAGCTACTACCCTGCCTACCCAATGTTATAACCTGATATATATATATATTATATTTGTATAGAAGTATATATATATATATAATAATAATATATAATATTAATATATATAATATATATATATATATATATTTATATATATTATATTATATATATTATATATATATATATATATGTTTTGGAGAAGTCACAGAAGGAGTCTTCCAAAAATAGTTCCCCATCATCGGTAGGAAGTTGGCTGCCTCCAGTGATGGAGTTGGAGCTGCTATGAAGTGGTTAAATTGTTCCGGTGTACGGCATTCTTTCTTAATTATTTTCTGCACCATTCGAAATTTTTATTACAATTTTCATCTTCTTGAACATCATTTCCTTTACTTTAAACCTTACTTCTTGTACTTGAACCTCAGAAGTTTGAAAGTTCTTTGTAGTTATACTTACAATTTTCATCTAAAGGTGTCTTCCATATTTTGTACCTATGATACAAGGTATAAAGGCGTAAGGTAGAAAATTTGGAAGATACTATGGTAATAACACTTGAAAATATAACCCTTTTTAACACCCAACATAAAAGCATTTTGGGTAAAAAAATGTGATAAAAATAGTAAGAGTTTTCAAACACCTGATATTCGGTTAAGTTAAGAGGTGAATAAGAGTAAAAGAGATGGTGCTTAAGAAATAGGATATTACGATAAAGATTTCGAATGTTGCTATGTTGAGATGTTGCTAAATATAAATGAGAAAGAGTACAGTGCATCAAGACAAGTTGACGGCTCTCTATAATTGCTCCAATCCAGCCACCAGGGGTCGAAATCTACTTAGATATTTAGTCACCAGATTGACCAGCCAATTACGTAAACAATAAGATCCCTGGTCAATCTGGGGATAAACTGTTTTGTTTATTTATTTTCTGACACTTCCACCTATTCTAAATTCTATGACTATCTAAACTCTAAATTTGATATCCTACCACCATTATCTCATTTCAATTTTGGTAATTTTAAATTTTCTGGAAACTTTCCAGAAAAAATCCATATTTATATATATATATATATGATATATATATATATATATATTAGTATAGTATATATATATATATATATATATATATTATATACTTATCATAATATATATATATTTAATATATATATAGTATATATTAATTATTTATTTATTATATATATTATGTATATATAATATAATTATATATATTTTATATATATTATATTATATTATTAATATATATATATATATTATATATATATTATATTATATATATATATATTATATATATATAATATTAATATATATATATTATATATATTTGGGTGTGTTCATAAGATTGAATAAGTTTATGTAAAATGATTGTTTATTCTTATTTGTGTATGTTTTTAATGACATTATGATTTATTGGTGATTTATTTTTAGGTTCCTTTATTATTTTTTTTGTATTAATTATTAATTGATTATTATTATTATTATTACTCTTTGCCTTGGTTAAAACAATTGAGAAAATAATGTTTTAAATATTCTTAATATTGTGCTGTAAAGAATTAATATATAGTATTAGTATATATAATAATATATATATATATATATATATATATATATATATTATTATATATAATTTATATATTATATATATATTATATATTATATATATTTTTATATATATATCTTATATATATATTTGATATTATATATATATATATCATCTATTATATATATATATATATATATATATATATATTATTAATATATAT
>JABUQX010000771.1:0-12500 GCA_015478945.1 Trachelipus rathkii
GATGTATATCGGAGGTTTTAATGGCGTTAGTTGCTAGTTTATGTATGTCATTGAAGTGCTTATTATGTCTAGTGTTTTATAAGTGTATAGTGAAGTTGGTAAAATAAGTGTTGATAGTGTACTTGTGTGTGCGTGTGCAGCGTAAGTATGTATAATATATATATATATCATATATTACTATAGTAAATACATTCATATATCATATATATATTTTTATTTATATATATATATTATATTATATATATATATTAATAAAATATAGGTATAAGTAATTGAAAAGACTCACTCTATATACGGTTAAAAAGGGTAGCATCTACACTTGTAATTACACCAATTCGGATTCTCATATTTGATGAATGGGGTACACAATTAGGGCTAATTCGGGGGGCTTCATGGGATGAAGCTAGAATAAGGCTTGAGAAAAAGTGGACCTGTTACTCCAGTTGGCAATGTGGACTCACGTTTGGACTATGTGGCACCTCACTTGGCAACTCATTGGCTTACGTTGGCGACTTACGCCATTGGCTCATTTGACCTCCTTGGCTCTGCCCTGTCCCTGGGCCACCTCACTCAGACGTTAACTCATGTAAATACTCATGAACAATAAATAGAACATCATAGATACTTTACATTGTTGGGAATCATCAAAGCCTCAATTGCGTGGGTCAAAATTGACTGCATGTATAATGACAGGACATTGAGCTGAAATATCGATGGTTCAAGACAAGGTTAAGACATCATAAAAGGGGCTAAGTTCCTAAAGGGAAGACAAAATTAACGTGGGTCAAATTTGACCCATGTTAATAGGACTAAGCTTCTAAAGGAGGACAAAAAAATTAGTTGGCAAAAATTGACCATGGAAAGACCAAAGGTAAGCAAAAATTGCCATGTGGGCAATTGACGCCTGGAGACGAAAGCGGTTAGCAAAATTCCGTGGTAAATGCACCATGGAAGAAAAAGGGTTAGCAAAAGTTGCGTGGCAAACATTGTCTGGAAGACAATGGTAGCCTAAAATTAACGTGGGCCAAAGAATGACCCCCCATGGAACAAAGGTGCAAAAATTACGTGCAAAAAATACCACATGGAACTCAGAGGTTCTCAAAAATTACTGGATGGGGGCACAATTGCCATGGAAGACAGAAGGGGTAGCCTAAAATAAACGTGGGGCTCGAAATGACCATAGGAGCAAAGGGTACAAATATAAAGCGTGGGACAAAGACTGAAGTCAAGGGTAGCCAAAGAATTCGTGGCAAGAAATGACCCCCACGGTGAAATTAGGGGGGGCATGAAATGGGCGGAATAGTCAGATTGGGAGCTTCTTCGCCTCCATTGCGCAACCTTCTTCGAAGGTTGCTAAAATTAGGGTTGCGAAAAATCAGGGTTCTCAAAATGAAATTAGGGTTCTCAAAAAATTAGGTGTTCTGATCCAAAAATAGTGGGGTTTGGAAAAGAATTAGGCGTTTTTCAGTAAAAAGTATTGAGGGTTTCAGAAAAAAATCACTTCACCTAAGGACAAGGGTAAGGTAAAAATTTGGGCCAATTGACCCGATGAGGAAGACCAAGGGGTTGGTCGATAAAGGTCAACGCCATAAGGTATAGGCTAAAATGGTCAAGGGTAAGGTAAAAAATTCGAGCCTAAAAAAGACGTCACCCAAAAGGTCAAGGCCCAAAAGGGTCAAGGGCAGGTAGAAAATTTGTCTCAAAAAGGCCTCAGGTGGTTCCTGGCCGGTGTGGTCAAATGAAAACACGTATATACCACTCCTATACTGACGAGTTAATATTAAAGGTTTGTCGGTAACGTTAACGGAAGTTAACGTAATCGTTATACGTTAATGTCTCAAATAAATTAGAATACTAATAATATGTTAATTTTCTTTATTATGATTGCAGATATTCAAATATTTTAATGAAAAAATTATATATATATTTATATATATTATATATATATATATATATATATATATATATATGATACTATATAGATTATATATATATTATATATTATATTATTATATTATATATATATATTATATATCATTTTATACTATATATATATAAGTATATGATATATTATATTATATATATAATATATATATATATTATATTTAATATATATATTTATATAGTTATATATATATATATATATATATATATATATGATATATATATAGTTATTATATATATATAGTATAGTATATATATATAGTATATCTATAGTTTATTATTTATATTTATTATTATAATATATATATATATATATATATATATATATATTATATATATATATATTATATATATATATTTATATTATATTATATTATATATATTATATATTATATTACTATATATATTTTATTATATATATATATTTTATATATATATATATTATATATATTATATTCTATATATATATATATTATTATATATATATAATATATATTATTATATATTATTATATATATATATACTATATTATATATAATAGAAATAATATCATAATAATAATATATAATAAATCTATATATAATAAGATCAATATAATAATAATAATAATATCCTAAAATTATTAATGAATGATATTAAAGCTATCAGACTTAAATAATTTTGGCTTTGACCAGCAGATACTTTTACACGCTTGACAAAGAATCTCAGAAGTATTATACGTTGATTGATCAATAGTTTAAGTAAATGTTAAAAATAAATGCAATCGAATACAATTTAAATTTTAAAAGGGAAGATTCAATTTATTGCTTTCCCGGGCTGGGCCAATTTCTCTGCCTCGCTAAAAATGGCTAAATTCGGACATTTTCAGCCAATTTTGAGCCTATAAACAAAACTGAGCTCTTTTTCTGAGGTCTAGAACGCTGTTTTCGAGTGTTTTTCTGTGGTCATTATTTTAACACGGTATTTTTAATATTTTAAAAACGAAATCTATGGATATTTTATAACCTCCTGAAATCGATTTTGAATTATTAACTGATATATACAAAGATAGGACTATTATTCTAAAGTGTAGGACAAAATTTTGATATTTGACGCCTATTTGGCTTAAGTCGATTTTCAAAACTTTTTTTGATTTTTGGGTTTTCAAATTAAAAATTGGGGATATTTTATTCTCAGTTTATCCTGATCTCTGAAATTTTTTAGGACATATTTGTAAGTCGGTCGGGGGAGATGCAAGATTTTTTTAGAAAATTTCTTATGTATACTGCAGTAGTTTTGGATTTGTTTCTTGAAACAAATTTTTTTTAAAATTTTCTTTTAACTATAGAAAGAAATTATTAAGTAAAAAGGTGTATCTTGTCCCACTATATACTACCTGAAAATATCACTCGTTTTGGGAGAAAATAAAAACTGTCAAGTGAAGAATGATTTTTCAAAATTCAAACGCTTGAAAAGTGAATCTTGAATTTTTTTTTTACTGTATCGATCCCCATTAAATTTTAGTTGTTTGTCTCCTAATCGGGGCGACAGGATACCACCCCCTTTCTTTTTACTTAATAATTTTTTTGTATACTTCAAGAAATTATTAAAAATTATTCCCACATTTTTTTTTTTTGGAAATTGTGTTCCAAGAAACCTATACAAAACTACCTCCATATACAAAAATTATCATAACGAATAGTAAAAATGTGCATACTCTTCCCGATTACAAATGTCTAATTCTCATGCAGCATCTGGCATAAACGGAAAAAAAACATATCCCTAATTTTTTGTAATTTGCAAACCAAAAATAGTAGGTTTTTGAAAATCGACCAATGATCAAATATGGGGTCAAATATCAAATTCGGTTTCTACACTTTTTTAGATAATAGTCCAATCTATTGTTATATTCAAGTTTGAAGTCATTTCCAAAATAGTTTAGGAGTTTGACAAATGTCAAAAACTGTTTTGGAAAATTGAAATAAAAAGCATATGACACCGACAAGAAAGAAACACTGGAAAACGAGTTTTAAGACGTCAGAAAAGTTAGTTTGGTGTTAATAGGTCTAAAATCGCTGAAAATCCGAATTTGTTCATCTTTTATTAGGGGGGGATAAAAATTGGGCTTAGCCTGAGCAAAAATTGGCACCCTAATACAAATATGTATATATATATTTTTTTTTTTATAAATTACAGCGGTTATTTGCCTACTTCTTATATTTTTCCACTAGTCCAAAAGAAGCAAGTTCAAGTATTAAGGAACGAAAAAAGTTAATGATTCATTTGAAGCAACAGTATATTTTTTCTTTTATATTGACCAATTAAATGAGAATCTATAAAAACATGTTAAACTTTACTAAACGAGATAATAACGGTGTAAGAATAATTTTTGAGCCACTGAGAGGAGCGTTTAGGAAATTTTGTAAAAAAGTCATATCTTTTTCGAAATTGAATCTAATACAATTTTAAAAATCATGCACAAGGAAAATATTTTATAAACTTGTAAATTAAGGGTAACGGTTAATGGATGTATTGGAAAATTTTTTAACGTCGTTAACGGTTAATTCACAAGGTATTAATAGGATTTATGACTTTCTGTTTCAATTTAACGAAAGCGTAAGTTTAATGAAAAGAATTTAACGAGTTAATTTAAGCCGGATAACGTGATTTTATAGGGTTACATTGCCACTTTTGTTATATATATATATATATAATTTCATTATAATTATTATATATATATATTTATTATATATATATATATATTATATATTATTATAATAATATATTATACTATATATATATATATGATTATATATACTTCTTTTTTCAATCCTGAATAATTCAAGCCTTTAATATTTCTTTTTACAAACCCAAAAGATAATAATAATTCTTTTTTTTCTCCCCCGGCTCGCCAACTCCGACAATAGTTTCTGCACTGTTTGAGATTTGTGCAGTACTTTCTGGCAAATCCAAATTTTTTTTCAGCGTACAAATATTTTTTGAAAAAAATTTATGCAAGAATCCGGTTTCCTTTTCATACTCCGCTGGCGGGCTCCTCCCGGCGAACTGGATTAGACTAGGTTTTTTCTGCACTATTTTGAAAATTGTTTAGCACGTCTTATTGGCAATAAACTTTTTCAGCCCAAAAATTTGTGATAGGAAAATTTTATCCAGAATTGGCTCCATTTCCGCTCCGATCGATCAACTAGGTTTTGCATAATTTGAGCAACGTTGCAGACAGTTCTTCTGCATAAAATTTTTCATGATAAAAAATATTTCTTGGAAAATTTATAAACAGGATCCGCTGTAATCCCGGATCCGGTTCAACTCGGATCCGATCCGGAATAAGGTTTTTTGACTATTTGAAAATTAAGTCAGCATTTTCAACTAAAATTTTTCTTGAATTTTTATATGTAGAAAACTCATTTTAATCCGGATTCCTGCTCCGGATCCGGGATCATCAAAGGTTCCTGCACTATTTGAACATTGTTCAGCATATTTTCTTTCAATAAATTTTCACCTAAATAAATATTATTCAAAAAATCAAATGAATAAATCAGTCCGTGTTTCGGGCTGCCATCCTGCTCCGGATCCGACTAAGGCGTTCTTTTCATTGAAAATTGTTCAACGACGATCTTCTGGCTGCATTTTTCGCCTAAAAAGTATATTTTTTCTTAAAGAAATTAGAATTTTTTCAATATAGATTTTGACAGCGGCTCCGAGCTTCCGGCTTCGCTTCGGCTTCGGATCTGACTAAGGTTTCTGACTTATTTGTAAATTGTTCGCATTCTTCTATAGTAATTTTTCACAAAAAAAATTTCTTTCGAAAAGAATCATTGATCCGCTCGACTCCGGCCCGGTCAGACTACGAACCGGTCCGATTAAGGTTTATGCACTATTTGAAATTTGTTCAGTAAGCGTTTTCTGGCATTTAAATTTTTTATCTAAAAATATTTTTTGAAAAAATTCATAACCAGGCTCGCGGCTCCCGGTCTGATCCCAGTCTCGGCATCTACTCCCCCAAGTCTGATTACTTTCGCTCCGGATCTGACTAAGGTTTTTGACTATTTGAAATTGTATCGCTAAGTCTTCTGGGGCAATAAGTTTTCACATAAAAATTATTTTTTTAAAATTCACAATACCAGGCTCCGGCTCCGGCTACGGATTCGACTAAGGTTTCTGAAACATTTGAAAATTGTTTCAGCACGATCTTTATCAGTAAAATTTTCGGCCCCTAAAAAAATATTTTTCCGAAAAAATTATAACTCTGGCTCGACTGCCCATCTCCAGAACTTTTGAATCCGGGTCCGGCCTGCCGACTTCGCAAATCCGGATCCGAATAAGGATCTGCACTATTTGGAAATTGTTCAGCGCATCTTCTGCCAATAAATTTTATATATAACACATATTTTTTTTAAAAATTCATACCAAGGACGGCTTCGGCTTGCGGCCCAGGCGGCGGCGCGGATCTTCACTATAGTTTCTGCACTATCTGACATTCATCACCACAAAAAGAGGCAATTCCCGTCCTTTCCTGAAAGAGGCTCTCTCCTTCGAACAGATGCAGATCGGTTCTGCTCTGCAGAGTTTCCGCACCGGACAGATTCGGATCAGGCTCGACTAGGATTCTGCATATTTGAAAGTGTTCAGCAGTCTTCATGCTCTTATCTTTTTATCGAAAAAATATCCTGCTTAAAAGAGTATTTTTGCCCCAGATCTAGCTCCACTTCGGATCCGGATCCAACTAAGCTATTCTGCACTATTTGAAAACAATAAATTTAGTGAAATTCTTCTGGCATTAAATTTTTTTACGCTAAAATATTTTTACGAATAAAAAATCAAAACTACGGCACCGGCTCTGAATTCGGCTCCCACTTCGAATTCCGGTCGCTCCGGTCCGATCCGACTAAGGATTTGCCTATTGTGATAAAATTGTTCGTTACATCTGTCTGGCATTAAATTTTCAACCTAAAAATTTTTTTGAAAATAATTCATTACCAGGTCCGGCCCCGTTCCGTCTCCGTCTGTCTCCGGTCCGGCTCGGCCACCGGTCTGGCTGGTCCGCTCCCCGATCTCCACTTCGACTAATCCCGGGATCTGCTAAGGTTTTGTACTATATGAAAATTGTTCAGTAGGTATGATTAAATTTTCAATAAAGTATATTTTTTAGAAAAAAACTCATATACCCAGGATCCAGCTCTGGCTCCGGTCCGGCTCCAGTCAACTTGGCTTAGCTCGGATCACGAATAGGTTTCTGCACTAATTTGATAAATTGTTCAGCAGATTTCTCTAAAAAAAAATTATTTCACGAAAAAAAATATACCTCGGCTCCGGCTCCGACTTCGACTTCGACTCCGGCTCTGACTTCGGATCCCGATCCGGATCGGATTCTGTACTATTGAAAATTGTTCAGCACATCTCTGCCAATAAATTTTTCATCTAAAAAAAAATATTTTTCATGAAAAAAAATATACAGGCTCCGGCTCCCGGTCCGGTTCGGCTTCTCGCTCCATTTATTTGACTCAGTAAAATCGGAAGAATGAGGTAAAATTTTGAAAATAAGTGAAAAAAATAGATTTTTCTATAATTAATAAATAAAACTTTTTTTTCTAACTGAATTGCAATTTTGACTGGAGATGAATGTAACGCCAGTACGACACGCCTCTAAATAATTTCTGTATCTTAAAACTATTTAGAATTTTTAAAATAATTAACAATACCCATGAGTTCAAGGAGAATTTTTTTACTACTTTGATAAAAAATGTGGAAAATTTTGATTTTGCTTTCAAAAGTAGGGGGTCTAGTTATGAAGTCTCCCCTTAACTTGATTTAAAACTATAGTTCGAACCTAGAACAACTTAGTACCAAATTTTATGTCGAGCATTAAGAGTTTAAAAATACTTGGGCAATTTCCTTAAATTATTAAATTGTATAATATGATGTATTGTATTGTCTCAAACAAAAAAAATTATCGGAGTCCTTCCTCTCGGAGCACAATACTAGTCACCGTCAGTCTCCCTTCAAAAACTTTGAAACTATCTAAAAACATTCATGTATCCAACTGGTTAAATCATTATAATATAATAATGATATCTCTTCCACTATCTTCTCACCTATTATATCTACCGATCACACGGTACCTATTATATATATATATATATTATATATTTATATTATATACTATATATATATATATATTATAGTATATATATATATATATATATATTCTCTCTCTCCACCCCTCCATCTCACTTATGCCTGACATTATAATTTCTTCTAAAGGCGCTTTATTTTGCATCTCTGGGCTTAACACTAAGAACATAGTGTTTTGATAGTATTCCTACTGTGGTTCTCAGCAAAATTTGTACTTCCGAGCTTGGCATACTATTTTCCGTTTTCCGTTTACCTACTTCAACCTTTCCCTTTGTCCTGCTGGAAATTTGAACTTATTCAGTCTGTGCCGAAAAAAGGGGGAGCTCTCAACTCGCAAACTATCGTCATATCTCTTTAACTTCTGTTCTTTCTAAAGAATCTTGAAGAAAATTGTGTTTTGCAAAATTTTCTTTCATATCGCTAATTAAGTTTGTACGGTACAAGAAAATTCATACCTCAATATTGTCATTTGCGATTTCGAGCTACTATGAAACGTTCAACTGAATTCTCCCGTGTTGAAGTTTCTTGATGCGTTAATATGTATTATTTTCAACCATCGAGCTTGATAGGCGAACATATGTCTGCGTAACACTTGAACGTTGAGTGGCAATAGCGGACTATCTGGTTACCATCGAACGAAGGTAGGTGGGTGAACTGAAGCTCCAACAGCGTTATCCAAAAGGAGGAGAGGTATCTGCCGAATATTGTGACAATTGATATGTTTGCGAACTCATTAGCGCAGTAATCAGCTCGCTCTTCTAGTTTTCCGTTAGAGTAGAAGAAGATCTATAAGAGGGACGAGACGTCATTATATTAGATTTGTCATGCCACTTGCACAATGGCCGGCATGTTCTTGCCTGTTGAGCGAAGTAAATGTGTGCGCGGCAAACATGGGATCTTTGTTTCTGACCATATGGACGAAGTCATACAGGTGCTCCTTGGATGTTATTGTTGTTATTGTTGCTGCTGCTGCTTGTTTTGCTGTTGTAGCGTTGCTGTTGAACATCGACATGAAGGTCGGCTACGTTACCTGAAACAACTAGATCATTGACTAATTCACCAAGTTGCTCAACGGGTAAGATGATGTCAGTGCAAACCCCACAGTTGGGTTCGAATGGGAGGCTTGAAAGAGTTTTTTAAGAACTTGCTTGAGTGATGTCTTCTCCAATTTTTATTTTGGCGACATAGCTGACCATTTCTATCAAGTGGAAAGAAGGCTTGAAGTTTTAAGCTTGCTTTGACATAAATTCGTTGAATTATTCCGTCTTACTATTTTCGTAGATTGTAATGACGGCCTCTTCAAAGAGATATGTGGGCTTGAGCACCAAGTTTTGTAGAGGAGATACGGTCGACGACATCTATTGGAAGTGGGGAGAGAGCGTAGAAGCACTTCGTCTTCTCCGAGGTAATTATTTCCAAGATGAAACGTGCTTTAGGACAACATAAATCGTAGGACAGAGTATCAAAAAACACTGGGTGGTTATCACTTCTTGAACCCGAAATAGCTTCTCTCCGCTCATTCTGAGTCTTTTTGGCAAGAGGCTGTTGTTCGTTGTCTGAAAGCAAAATTCTTGTGAGAGGTGTTTCTTCTTGAGTACCAGATTTGATGTAGGTGGTTGAGGTGTTGTATGTTTAAGTTTTAATTTTTTCTGTTCCTCATTCGATGGTAGTTGTTGTGGTTTTTAATTGTCTTCCGTAACTGACTTCACTTAATTGAAGACTAAGGAGACGCTACTAAACTTAGTGCAATTCTGCTGAAGCGCCTCTTGTCATTTTCCTATATTTGGGCTAGCTACTGTTGTTAACGCTTGTGCTGATGCGTGCTATTTTGCGGCTATTTAGCATTGTGTGTTGTACCAATATGAATAAAAGTGTTAGCGACCTTTTAACAATATTTGTTAGGGAAGAGCTTTAAAACCAAATTTCTTCTCATTGTGAATTCAGCTTTTTTGTATAAATGTTCATGCGATGATTATGATCTGATTGACGATGAAATTATTTGGTGTGGTGCGAAATGAGTAAAGAGTAAAATAAATTTGTGTAGTTTTTTAACAATTCCTTCACTGTATTCACTTTAGTGGTGCTTGTATTTTTTGCATACCATAGTCAGATAATCTTAATAACTATTTATAACCAGCAATAAATTTCAGCTTATTTGAGTTCGTAAATTTTTTTAGGGTATTTACAATTTGAATAATAATCGTGTTTGAAAAAAATTCTCCGAATATTTTTGTTTGTGTAGAATTCATCAAGAAAATTCAACATAAACGAATATCAACACTGGTGAAAACTGCTTATAAACTTTGTTTTGATTGCCTTTGGGATACCAAAATAAATCATGGGCTCCACATACAGCAGCCAGTAGGTGTTAAGTTGAACTAGCCAAAGGTTACAAGAAGAAAAAGAGCATTTGCCTTTTGGAGTACCTATATGATTTGAGGGAGCCAACAAATCATTATGATGCTTGTTACTTTTGCTAAACAAGTGTTACTGGCTTTGCTTCAAAAAATAATAATGTTCAAATGCTCAATCAGCAATGAGACCAACCCTTCAAGGCGGAGACTTACCAATTCCAACAGTGACATCTTCTTGACAAGAAATTTCAGACTCTGATGATAGTTCTCCTGATATAGTTCTCCTGAAGTATCAACTTCAAGAGATAAAATATACATACTAGAAGGATCAAATACTAATCCCTACCTCATCACACAAGCGGAACTCCTAGCCTCACGCTTGCAGGAGTGGAATTTATTAAACAAACGTATTAAAATCTCATTATAAAAAAATAAAAACGAAAATTTAATGAAATACTTTTCCAAGGATCCCAAACTTGTTCCTGATCTGATGTTAATGAACTGATGTCCGAGTTTAGTATTACATATGTTAATAATAATTGACGCTTATTTAGAATCATTCAAAACAAGCTTAATGGCAATGCTGCTGCATAATTCAAATAAGCTCTACTCTATGACAGTAGCTTATCATGTAGGAATGATGTAACCATATAAATCTATGTCATTAATTTTGAAAGCTGTGTAGTTTGAAGAACACTTATGACAAATATGTTGTGACCTGAAAGTTATTTTTCTATTTTTCGGTCTCCATTTTGATTTATAAAGAAAATTTTGACAGCATTAGAAAAAGATAGGGATAATTTTAAATATTTATTTACCTCAGATTTTCTAGTGTTTAAGTAAAGCTAAACTGAAAAAGTGCATATTCATCTGACCTCAAATAGGAATATTACTAAGTAACCAAATATTTAATAGCAATTTTAATAAAAATAAACTAGCAGCTTGAAAAGGGTTCAAGGGTTCAAGGGTTTCTTAGCAACAAAATGACCTAAAAATAGTGATCTGTTAATAGAAAACTTGTTCATGAACTACAGAAATTTAGGATGCAGATCGATGCTATTGAAAATTCATTTTTTACACCCTCATCTTGACTTCTTCCCTCCAAATTTGAGAGAGAGAGAGAGAGAGAGAGAGAGAGAGAGAGAGAGAGAGAGAGAGAGAGAGAGAGAGAGAGAGAGAGAGAGAGAGAGAGAGAGAGAGAGAGAGAGAGAGAGAGAGAGAGAATTAAATCCGAAAAATGTTTAATGAAATAAAAATCAAAAGTTTAATTTCACCAGCACAAAATTTTCAATTAGAGCAACACTTGCTCAAAAGTTATTATTATTATTATTATTATTATTATTATTATTATTATTATTATTATTATTATTATTATTATTATTATCTGCTCAAAATTATTATTATTATTATTATTATTATTATTATTATTATTATTATTATTATTATTATTATTATTATTATTATTATTATTATTATTATTATTATTATTATTATTATTTATTATTATTATTATTATTAATTATTATTATTATTATTATTTTATTATTATTATTATTCATTATTATTATTATTATTATTATTGGTTTTTAATATTATTATTATTACTCCATTTTTATTGTTGTTATTCTTATTTTATTATTATTATTAATATATATTTATTACTATTATTATTTATTATTATTATTATTATTATTATTATTATTATTATTAATTATTATTATTATTATTATTATTATTATTATTATTATTATTATTATTTTTATTATTATTAAAGCTTTGAAATATAAATATTAGCATGTGAAATAATTGCGGCATCTGTGCAATTTGTTATAACTAATTAAGAAGTACATTTCCCCTTAATTTCATCAATAAGTCTGAGCACCTTATTAGCCTATTGCTATTGCAAATAGTAATAGTAGTAGTATTAGTAGTAGTAGTAGTAGTAGCACCTAGCATGCTTATATGCATTTAAGTGTCACGGTAATATATAATAGTACATAGTTTTGTTAATTTTTATTATTATTTGCTGTTGTAATTTTATTACTACTAGTAGTAATGGCAGTAGTAACA